>JAWWEU010000076.1:2718126-2785172 GCA_035583155.1 Acropternis orthonyx | reverse complement strand
GGGCTGGAGGGGAGTTCATTACCCCAAACTGTACCCCCACAGGCTGGTAAAGTAGCAGTGACAGATCTAACCACAGTGGGAGCTGCTATCACCCAACACTGAAATTAACCTTCCCTCATTTTATGCCTACAAAAAAAGGAGGAGAGCACAACCCAAACTCCACACAGAGAGCAACAGCCCCTATTGCTTAAAGTTCTGGGAGCATGACCTCCTGCTCTTCCTCAAAGGACACACTTTGAGTCCTAGACACACACAGAACTAATGGGCTCTTTTGTAATCACATGGTAGTTAGTCCATTTTTTCATGGTAATTTTCTGGTCTGCAGTCCCAGTTATTTGTGTCCCTGCCGGAGAAGTTTGATGCTAACATATCTCTCTGCGAGCCCTCTGACCTCCGCTGGCAGGTTGGTGGGTTTCTCCCTCTCTGTTTTCTGTCTGTAAAATGAGGTCATGGCTTTGAACGAGACAAAGAGCCTTTGCAGCGTGAGGAATAGCCCCGGGACAGCTGTGAGAGCAGAACCCCCATCAGTCACATCAGCCCCTGGGCTGGGCAGCAGCCACAGCCCTGCTGGGGACTCCCAGCGCTGGGAACACTCGGAGCTGGCACAGGAACCTGTGGTGGGAGCGTGCCAAGGGGCAGGCAATGAAGGAAAACCCTTTCAAGGTGTTGAACTGGGAGCTGCTCTAAGGCAGGGCTGTCCCAGCCGCCCGCCCCGCTGGCAGTGGCCACATCCACCCTTCCAGTGGCCCCTCTGGCTGGAGGTGGGTTCATGCCCCATTCCAGGCACCTTCTGCCACACCAGCCCCCTCTGCCAAAGGGGCAGGCGTGCAGGGAATAAAGGGAATTTTCCAGGGTGCTTTCAGGGCAAAGACCACGGGTGGAAGTTCTAAGAACAGCGGGTTTATGTGCCTGGGGCAGCCAAAGCTGCCCAAGCTGTGCCTTCTCCCTGCAGCACCCGAATGCTCCGGGTTAAGCGAGGCCCTCAGATCACTGCTGGAGCACACAGAGCATTCCCCTTATCATGACAGACCAGCCACGGGGCCTGGGTCTGAAAACATGAGGTTCTGGGATTTTATTTCTGCCTGAAATTGTCTGGATAATTGCAAAGATAAGAAGCAATCAGATTTTATTTTTTAAGACAGATAAGTTTCACCGGAAGGTCTTTATGGGAAACTTAAAAAGCTTTTTTTCCTTTCCTCATTCTCACTATCAGTTTAATGTGTTATGGACTTGGAGCACGCATGGGGTTTAACACTCACAACAAACTGCAGCAGCATGGAATATCTGGGAAGGGAGTTTTCCACTTTTTCCCAAAAAACAACACAAAACAAAAAAGCAACCAAAGGAAAAAACCCACCTCAAAGCTGATATTTCTACAGGAGGTGACCAGAGCGAGGCATTTTTACCACCCCACTCACTCCCCACCCCCCTGTGTCTCCTTACTAACAGGACCCTCACTTTCCATTTTGAGCCCTGGAAAGAATATCAGCCCTAAATTATTAGCTTTTTAATAATTAAGCATGGCGTCCAAGTTCAGAGCTGCCCGGATGCTGCAGAGCCCTCTGGGCAGTGGTGTTTGGGGTCTTGGTAGCACAGACTGCGTGGCAGGAGAGTGGTGTGAGAGCTGAAAAAAGCCTCAGAAAGAGCCTGTTGTAACAGCAAAGGATAAATGAAAGTTTGTGCACTGAAGACGGGAGTAAAGGCAGTGTCTTCCCTCCACGCTGGGCTCTCTCTTGCCATTATTTACCGGAGTAAAGTTCAGTGAGCTACAGAAAGCCCTCTGATATTCCTGTAACGTGCTCTGGGCTGCCTCGGGCAAACAGCCAGGGCACCTCAGGCAGGCACAGCACTCCCTTTGCCCAGTAAGGGCTGGGAAAGGGCTTATCCCCGGCCCCAGCCCAGCCCATCCTGGCTGTGCAGCATGTGCTGGCTGGCCTTGGACTGAGGGCTTAGCCCAGGGACAGCCAGCATTCCCTGCTCCGGCCCAAAAGGCTCCTACTCTGCTATCAGCATTGGCCACAGACAGTGATGAATGGGAGTATCTGGGGGCAGCACAAACGCAGGCTGTTCGCAGAAATCAGAGATGAAAGAGGCCCTGTTGAATCATCTTCCCCGGGGCTGCCGCAGGGCTGCTCCCAACAGCACATTCTCCAGCCTCAATGGATGGGGCTCAAGCACTGAGGCTGCGAGAATTTCCCCTGAAACAATATATCCACGGGCTAAAAGATTTAATAGCTGGGAAGCGTCCTTCCTTCCTTCCTTCCCTCCCTCCAGTTATCCCCTGTGTAATTCCTGTGCTCTCCCTTTTCATAGGCACGGCCAGACCCCTCTCCAGACTCCATTCAGCCACTCTCCTAAACCCAGCTCTAGTCAATCCTCCTGAAAAGCCACCCTTGCAGGCCCATTAATTGCTCAGTCGGCCTTGGCTGTAGCACAGCAGCCTTTTGTTCCAGCGCTGCTCCAGCTGCTCCCACCGCCCCTGGCACACAGGAGTCGTTTGTCACAAACATTCCCAAACGCACCTCTGGAGTCCAACAGCAACAGCGGCTGCACAAAGCCCTCCCCTGTCACGCCACGAGCCAGTACCTGGTACCACAGCCCTGGAGCCACTGTCACCTCCTTGTCCCTTTGTGCTCCATCCCTTTGTGTTTATGAAGTGCCTCCCGCCACAGACCTACAAGGACGCTCTCTCTCTGGGGCCACAACAATCCTTTATTCTCTTGGCACAGCTCTAAAGGGAGAATTTATTGGTCTATTCCAGAATCCAGACCAAGGTAGCACAGAGGTAACAGGCAGAGCACTAAGAGGACGCTCAGTGACATCTCGGGTCTTGTGGGTGACCAAAACCCCTTTGGGTACCCCCTCTCCAAACTGAAGGGGCACCACAGCCCTGGGCGGAGGGGGGAGAGAGCAGCAAAGCACCCTGGAGCAGTGGCAGATAGAGCCCAGCATTCCCAGACAGAGCACTGCTGATGGAAAAGGCAAAAAATCACCAGCAGGCACCTCACTCACGACTGATGTGGAGGGGTTTGGTGTCTGCGCAGAGGATGGAGAGGGAACACTCACACCCACCTCAAACCTCACTGAGGAGCCAGCTCTGCCCACTACCCCTAAATTAGGAGCAGGCAACTGGGAGGGGAATGGCAAAATAGCATCAGAGTTGAGGTTTGATCCCCACCTCAGTATCTTTGGCACAGCAAGCCAGATCCCAGCAGGATTCACTCCTCCATTTGGTGATGAAAGTGTGATCCATGGATTTCATTGCATGCACCACTTCACCAGGAGTCTCAGCCCATAAACCTAAAGCCAGATTTCAATGTTATCCACAACTATGTGCACATTATCCCTGAAGTTGGCTCCAGCCTGCTCTGCAAGAACATTAATGTCTTTGGAGTGCTGACAACCTGCACGGATTTGAGTCACTGCACTCATTAGATTTGTGCTTTTCCTGAAGTCCCAGCTCCTGGAGACAAACCACCATGGAGAACTTCAGCTCCCAACCAAATGAAGGTGGAAAAAAAACCTGTTCCCTTGTTTGAAGGGAAAAACTTTACACCTCACAAACCAAGCCCAGAGCCCAGCATTGTTTAAAGTTTCTATTTTCAAATAAACCTCATTGTTTTGCCAGAGGCCATCCTTACACCTTCCGAGTATTCCAAACCTGGCAATTATGGGAATTCATCTGCAAGTCACCAGAAGCTGGTTCTGAAATCAGAGCTGATTTCATGTGCTACTCAAACAAGGCTTCCCTGGGTGCAAGACAGGGCCAGGTCCTTGGGATCTGGACTAACAGCAGTTTCTTTTAGTTCATGTACAGCAACAAGGAGGAAGAAAAAGGGTCCAGAGCTGTAAATCAAGCACCTGCTTATTGCTGTGTGTGTTCCAGTGCCTCCAGCCCCCAGACAAAGAAGCCATTTCAACCACATTCCTACATTAGAGTCCTTATTTTGCCAGACAATATTCACGGGGGTCTGTTTCTCCTCTTCTGCAGGCTGGCAAAATGTTAAGCAAATATTTTTGAACTGCAAGAGGAACCGACATTTTAGGATATGAAAACAAGGAGGAAGGGCACAAATTACAGGGACCTCCAAGGAACAGTGTGCATACAAACAACAATAATAAAATGGTGCCCTTGTAGTTCCACTTAGCTCTGCTTTCTGACCCAGCAACTCGATAGCTCAGTTGGCTGGACACACCAGCAACTTCTGCAGCTCCAAAACACAAGATCAGACTCAAAGATTCTTCCACCAGTGAGGAGAAACAGCAGCACAAAGAGAACAGGTTTGAAGGGATATCATCAGCCTCGGATAACTGAGCTATACAAGCCCTGAATCCATCACAAACCTCCCCAACTTTCACCCAATGGTCAAGTGCTTTGCTTTGATGTTGCCACAGCCAAGACAAGGAGACAGCAACAGGCACATTAAAGAAAACCTAAAACTACCACAAGACGACACTCCTTGGGTGAGCTGCTCCAGAGGAGAGAAAGGTGGAAGAGAAACACAAACATGTTACTCACACCGCTTAGAGCTTGTCTGAAAGGCTCTCTGATCCCACTGTGAGAAAAGTGGGGTAAATTTCAGAGGAAAGTCAGAGGAGAAAAAGTCACGGAGGAAAAGGGAGACCATCAGCACAAGACTTTGTAATGTCTGATGTGTGTTTTTCTTGAATTAAGAAGCTTGAACTAAACCCACCACCAGAAATATCCAAGGAAGAACACACAGACCCTGAGGTTCTCTGCCACATCCACAGAATTCCTTACAAAGGGAGAGTCAGGGAAGCACCACAGGCATAACTGCTCATGCTTTTTTCGGTCCGTGTAAAATTATGGAAGCCAGAGGTAAAGTGGGTTAGAAATATCACATATAAGCCCTGCTCTTACAGAACATCAATGTTTGTCTTCCTTTGCTCTGGTACAATCCTCAGGAATCATTTGCAAACCCTCAGAGCATCTCATGGGCCCAACACAACAGGCCCTGGATTCAGATTTTCAGGGATGCAGGAACTCTGCTCACAGGTGAGGCTTTACAAGAGACGTGAGGAGACCCCCCAGTTCGGTTTAAAGGGGAGTTTTGCCCTGTCACTTCATCATACAACGGATTTGCTGCTTTTAGGACCACCTTTTTTGGTTCACGCTCCCAGCAAAGCTTCTACTGCCAGATTCAGTCCAAGTGTGGGCAGCTAAAGTTATTTTTTATTTTTAAGTGTGAACTCCCAGTGCCATCAGCCACAAGAGTCCAGCCATCACCCTAAACTCCACATGGAGTTAAAGAGCAGAGATATGAAACTCTGGGAGAGCAAAACTAAAAAACAAACCCTTCCCCTCCACCCCAGCCCTGCCACTTGAGTGCTCCAGCAAAATAAACAGTTTAGGGAAAAGGTTAACAAGAGTTTATCCTAAACATCATTTCCGAGGAACTCTGGCAAAGATAAAGAGACCCAGGGCTGTGTTTCCTAACTCAGCAATTAGTCCAGTGATTTCAGCTTCTCCCACCCTGGATATGGTACGGATACATCCATACATTACCAACAAAAACTGCTGGAGTTTGTCTGGAGGACACTGAGGGATCTACTATTACCTTACTGCAGTGATGATAGTCTGTAAAACCCCTGCTGTGGTCACAGGTGATGCTACTCTTATCTTTGGGCAGGTTCTAGGCAAAGCCAGGTGCCTTGGGTGTTCCAGAAACAATTGGATGTCAAGAATCACCTGGAGGCTCAGATACTTTAATTGGAAGCTCTTTAAGGACACACAACACTCACAGCTGTCGCTGCACAGCCCCCCTTTGTAACCAGCTGTAGGGGAATATCCCACCAGCAGCCAGTGCGAGCAAAACCTCCCTACAAGAAGTTTCCTCCTAAATCCCAAGATCGGTTTATGCCCTGAAATACAGGGATTTATATCCCTCCTAAAGCTCTCATTTAATTTGCTATTAATTCTGGAGATTCTCGTTATCCATATCAAATTTCTAATCCTTTTTTTCAAATCCCATAAGCCCAGCACCCTTGGCTTCCCCGATGTTTTGTGGTAGTAAGTTCCAGAGTTTTAGGCACTGCCTGGATTCCCAGCACAGGGCTGGCAATCTGGCTTTCCTGGCTCTGCCAGAAGGGTAATAGCTATTGGTGATGCCAGAAAGCCCAGGCAGCATCACATTTGAAAGTTTAAAAAGAGAGAAAATTGCAGGTGGGGCAAATAATAGAAATGGTTTAAAGGCTGGTACACGTTTTTCAGGAGTGCCTGCATGACTTCAGTGGCCAGGTCATTTGGGTACTTTTGAAGTTCTTACTCATGTTCTATTTCTATAAATTTGGAGTAATTCTCATGTTACAGATATAAATGCTGCTCATGAACCACATCTATAACCAGGACAGTGCCAGAACGGGGCATGGTTTGAGCCTGGGCCACTTTCTTTGGGCAGCTCATGAGCCTGACAGGTCTAGGTGAGGACCAGCAAAGCTGTTCCTCATACATTTCTCTTCCAATGTCTTTCTTTTTTTGTTTGTTTGTTTTAATCATAGGCATAAAAATCAAGCACCTTGCCAAGTGTGGCCATCACCAGCATAAATATTAAGTTTATTCTAATGCTTTTCTTTTCTTCCTAAAGCTGTCATCTGCAGGAAGATAAATTAGTCTTTTAGTTCATGTTTATTATAAGCAACTAAGAAATTTTACCACCAAACTCTTGAGTCATGCCGAAGTCAGGAATCCATGGAACGTCATGCCGAAGTCAGTATTCTCTGGAATACCCACCTTATGGCAATTAAGGTACCACTGTTAAAGCACCAGCCTGCTCAGGCTCCCACTCCAGCTGAAGGGGCGAGACGGGTAACCTGGCAGCAAATCCACACAGAGCCTACAACCAGGTGTAAGACAAACCCCCCCCTCTGCCAAGCGCTGCCTTCCTTGGATTCTAAGGATTCACTGACCTGTCCCTGCAAGTCCACGGTCACATCCCGCTTCCCAAACTCTTCGCCCCTTCAGCGATCTCCGGGACCGCCCCGGCCACGGCGGATGTCTCTGCAAGCACGAAAAGCACGGAAAAAAAGGAAACTCGGCACACACGATGCTGTGAAGGGGCCCGGGGAGGCGCCGGACACGGGGGCTTTTTGTTTCCCCCACCGCGGGAGCATCAGCGGGATGCGGGGTCCGAGCAGCGCGGTCCGAGCCCCGGAGACCCCCCCAGGAGCCGCTCCCGCTGCCCGGCACGACCATCCCCGACAGCCGCATCCCCCCGGCATCACCCCCCGCCCCCCAGTCCCATCCCGGTGCCGCTCCCACTCCCGGTGTTAGTCCCGGTCCTACCTCGGCGCCGCCCGGGGCTCAGCCCGAGCGCCCGCGCCTCCGCCGCGGTTTAAATGTGCAGGTTGGGCCCGGCAGGGAGCATGCGCTGCCCGGGCACAGCGGGGCCACCGGGGGGGCTCCGCCGCCCCCGCATCGCCCCCGCAGCCCCGGGACCCGCAGCCGAGCCCCCCAAGGCACGGCAGCCCCGGGACCCGCAGTCACCGCAAAGAAAACAGCCCCGATCCCGCATCCTCGCAGCCGAACCCCCCCGCCCGCAGATCAGCCCCGCATGCCCGGGACCCGCAGCCGAGCCCCCCCAAGGCACGGCAGCCCCGGGACTTGCAGCCCGAACAGCCCCCATCCCGCATCCCGGTGGCCGAGCCCCCCGCCCGCACAGCAGCCCCTGAGCTCCTTTCCCGCATCCCCGCAGCCAAACCCCCCTGCCCGCAGATCAGCCCCGCAAGCCCCGGGACCCGCAGCCCGCGTCGGGAGAGCAGCCCCGATCCCGCATCCCCGCAGCCGAACCCCCGCAGGCACAGCAGCCCCGGGACCGCCGCCGAGAGAAGAGCCCCGATCCCGCAGCCCCGCAGCCCACTCCGGGAGGAGCCCCGATCCCGCAGCCCCGCAGCCGAACCCCCCCCCCGCAGATCAGCCCCGCAGCCCCGGGACCGCAGCCGAACCCCCGCAGGCACAACAGTCCCGGTCCCCGCACACCCTTTCCCGCAGCCCCGGCCGGGAGAGCATCCCCTTTCCCCGCACGCCGTTCCCCGCAGCCCCCGCCGGTGCATTCAACCCAAATACCCGGCATTTAGAAAACAAACAAAACAAAACAAAACAAAACCAAAAGAATTTTTTCTTAACTTTTTCTTCCCCCCCCCTCCTTTCCCCTGTCCCCCGCAGCAGGAGCAGTTTTCTTGTTTTGTTTGGGTTTACTAATGTGTTCATCACTCGTAATTGCTCGGATTGTATGCAAATGAGTCCCCTGCTATGGGAAGCTGCTGACCCGGCCCTGGACATCATTCATGGGAGATGACTGCTTAACTCACATGGCGTGCGAGGGAGAGACACAGAATATATACACTTACCCAGAGAGATCTAGACATTTTATCAGCATCTAACTTGTCAACAGTAGCTGAACAGAACCCTGAGCTGAGGAAAAATCAATGTTCTATTCATCCATCCAGCCCTCGAGATGAGAACCCTTAGACAGAACAGCCTTCCCTAAACATCTGCAGCAACAAGTATCTTTTTCTTCTTGTGTGTGAACAAAATGAGCAGAGGATAGGAAAAATGAGGCAAGAATGCAGTTGACAAAACCAGCTGTTCCTAAATTAATGTTTGCAAATGCTCGGGCCAGTTCTTCAGCTGAAGACTTCAAAAGTCATCAAAAGGCTTGTGCTGGTTTGTACTATTTAAAGATTTGGCCCTTTGTTTTGCAATGAATTCATCCAGCTCTATTAGTTACAGAAGCATTGCAAAGATCAGTTATTTTTAATCTTCACAGGGTCTCTCCTTTGAGCAACTTTGTACCTCTCAAGGTCAAAAATCCCATTTCCACGTCACATTCCAGCTTGGGTCAGCAGGATAGCCGTGTTTTCACTGGGAGCAGCTGTTCCCTCCCAAAGTTTGCTGGAAGGACTCACCCTACACAGAAAAAGCAGAGAAGCACCTGCATTTGTTGTCACTTGAACTGATGAGAACTCGCTCACTGGGGTGGCTGACGAGGAGAAATGACACTGCTGTTTCCTGGGGAAAAAAAGAGCTTTTCTGGCACTCCAGATGCAGGAACTCAGTAACAAAAAAATCCAAACCCAACAAAAAGCGCTGGAGAGCTGGGCTGTGACTTCAGCTGGGGAAGTGCCAGAATCCACATTTGGGTGGGGAGAACTGCCCCTGTTTTCTAGTCGGAGAAATTCACAAGCCGTTAAACAGTTACTAGAGCTGGGGTTTTTCTCCTTCTGCCTCCCTTTTTGCCCTGGAGTTTCCCAAGGTGGGTTCTCCAGTGCTGTTCCCACATGGAGCCAGAGGAGCTGGGCATTGCAGGACTCAGTGGTGGGATGAGCAGCATGAAATGCAGTTTCCTATCTTCTATTCCTGGCTCTGACTCACTCTGGAATCCTGGTTCCGGCACAAGCAGCCAGTTTGAAAGCAGAAATTGCAGGCTGTGGTGGGTGGACACTGGGGATGTCACTGAGGGGGGGGCTCTGCTTGTCCCACTGGTGACACCGACACTGTCAACAGGCTGAGAGTGCTGGGGAGCTCTGAGAGTCACAGCTCCACGTACCACCTGGAAAGCCTTGTTTGACTCAAAAGTCATGAGATAAATTAACATTTAGTGTTTCATACAAGTACAGAGGACCAAAACCTCTTGGAGATGGAGAGGGTTTGCTCGGAATCACAGGATCATTGGGGACAGAAAAGCTCTCCAGGGTCATCGAGTCCAACCTGTGACCACACCCCGACTTGGCAACCAGAGCACTGAGTGCCACGTCCAGTCATTCCTCGAATCACCAAGGTTTGCCTGCAGGGCCTCATCCCTGGCCTTCCACAGCCATTCCATAAACACTGCCAGAGGGACAGAAGGAACACATCACCTCAGAAATGAAATACAGCCATCCACTGGTAGAACTTCCACTCCTCCCTCCCAGGTCCTCCCTTCCACTGTGGCTTTACCAAGTGGCATCTCCCCAAAACTGAGCAAAACCAAGACTTGGCATTTCCAGCTGCTGAAGATGCCCAGAAGGACTTTGGCAAGAGCTCAGTGGGATCTTTGGGGGGATCAGCAACTCTGAATATTTAGACCCTATACTTGGGGGAGCTAAACATGGCAATAAGGGCCTGACCTTAGTTATACTCTGGTTTCACCAGGTCCAGCCCTGGGCCTATAAGTAGCCCTAATACTTTCTTCTGAAGCAGGACCAGAAGGTTCGGAGAATTGCAGGACTGAGCCATCGTGGGAATCTGCAAACCAGAATTATTTATCAAACAGGGGAAACACAGAGGCAACTGCCATCTCAGCTGTTCATGCCTGATTAGATCACAGCACAGATTTGCCCTGGTCTTATCTGAATCTCATGTCCCCAGCCAAGCAGAGCCCGTGCTGTCGACCAGAATATTGACAGGGCTTGGGAAGCATCACATGTGGCAAAGAAAACGAGCCCGGGAGCAGGAGATGGGCACAGGACGAGCTGTGGCAGCTCAGATTCTTCTGCAGAGAATGCACAACCCTGATCCCTCCACAGACGAATTTCAGGGATGCTCTGGTTTCCTCTGGAAGCCCCAGGTTGGCCTAGGGTAGCTTTAAACCCATTTTGTGCTTAATTACAGAAAATGCAAGTCCTGACCTTGACTGCAGACTGGCTGCTGACTCACAACCCAAACCTTTCTCTCTCTGTGAGCAGAGAACACAAACCCAACCTCAGCACCCCACCCAGGGAGGCTGAGTGAGTGTTCACTGAGCACTCAGATACCGGGGGGTGGGGGGGAAAGTGTTAGAGAAATGCAAAGTAAAAACCCACTTTGGTGGGGTTCAGTGCTGCTGACTCGAGAACAAAGGTGGGAATTCCTGCTGGGGCTTTTAGAAGGATCTTCCCTGACAAGCTGACAGTAACAAAACTCTTGTGCCAGTCAGGGGTGATGGTGCCAGAAGATGGACTTTGTATAATCATGTCTAACGCACCTTTAAAGAGAAAAAGGCACTGGAAGAAGCACGAGCAGCACAGGCTGTTTATACTTGAGGTACCGGGGCAGGCGGCTGCACTTCAGGGCTGATCTTCACTCACTCTCTCTAAACAGGAAATGTATTTTTGTCTCAGGCATTTCGGGAGAAGCCACCAGGCTACAACTTTCAGAGCGTGGGGTGCCAAAAAGCAGCTTTATAACCCCCTCCTGAGGCGTGAGAGGTGGTGGGTGGGTGCCCAGGACAGCGGGGGAGGAATGCAGGGCCCCGGTGCTCCAGGGAGCCTCCAACACATCAGGGGGAAATCAAGGGATGGAAAGGGAGTTACCAGGTCAGCTCCTGCACGTGCAGAACCCGCCACAGTCAGCATCGGTGAGGAGGGAGAATCTGGGGCAGGGAAACTGCAGGAATTGCATTTTCCACAGCAGTAGGAATTCCTTGCCAGAGGCACAGGTTGGATGCAGCTCTGAGCAACCTGGGCTAGGGGGAGGTGTCCCTGCCCGTGGCAGGGAGGTTGGAACTGGATGATCTTCAAGGTCCCTTCCAACCCAAACCATCCTGGGATTCTGTGATTACCCCTGGCTGGAGCAGTGCCAGGCTGGAAGGTGCCCATTCCTGGAGGCTGAAGGGAACAACACACATTCCTGCTTCCTCTCCAACAGCAAAGCAAAGCTACAACACCCCACAGCTTCGCTGCCTCCCTCCTCAGTGTCCTCAGCCCCAGCCAGCTGGTTTGCCCTGGGTGAGGCTGCAGGGAGGACTCGGGGTCAGCACTGTAGCAGCTTTGCATCATTTTTGTCTCCCCTAGTTCTGCCCTGGGTTTCACAATACTTAGTTTTGGAGCACTTGCAGTCATGGATTCAGTAAAGGGGGGTTTATTTATTTATTTATTTATTTAATTTTCCCCTTTAAAAATATCAATTTCCTCATGTTTTGGTTGTAAGAAGGGGAAAAAAAAAAAGCTTGGAAACATCACCAGCCCTAAAGTGCCAAAACCAAGAAGCTTTTTATTTATTCATCTTTAACTGGGACTCTCAGGTCTGAAACAACCTCATGGTTTTGAGCCTCTGCAAAGCCTGTCTCATGCAGGAACTGGTCAGAGAGATTTTCTTGTTTGATGGGGTCACTCCGTACCACTCACTGGATTCCCAAGGCCTTTGCAGCCGAGCAAACAAACCTTCTCCCTTGTCAAACTCCTTATTGATCCTGGACTGGCTCCCGGCGTTTGCTGTTCAGCACCAGCGTTGCTGCCTCTGCAGGAGACACCGAGGGGAAGAACCAACCCCGGCCTGAAATCTGGGCATATCTGCTGTGTTTACAGAGAGCAGCACAAACATTTTAGCATTCCCCCTGCTGTTCCCTGGGCTGCATTCTTAACCTCTGCCTCTTCCAGCCTCCCTTCTCCGAGCACCGCGTGCCTTCCAGGGTGCAAGCAGAGCTTTGGACGGTGCCAGCGGGCAAGCAAAGCTGTGGTTGCCCCCTGGTCCTGCCGGGAGGCCACAGAGGAACCTGGCAGGGAGGGGTGTCCTTGCTGGTGCATGTACAAGGAGAAACCACCACAGCAGCACGAAGTCCCAACAGCTTCAGCCCGGGGGAGGCTGGAGAGGAGCAGAGCGAGGGCTCTGCCGAGTCCTTGCCGGTGCCTGTGCCGTCACCTCCGGGCTGCAGGTGAAACCCACGTTTTGCCACATGTGAAAAGGAAGCCCCAGCTCTGTTTTGGTGCCCTGTGACAGCAGCCACAGCCCGCAGGGTGCAGGCTCCAGCTGCCTGAGCTTTAACCCCAGAGAGCTCTTTGAGCCTCTGTACCCCAAGGGCAGCCCAGCACCGCTCCGGGAAGAAAAGGGGCGCTTTGAACCACCCCATTCTACAACCTGCACTGCACCTCTGCTTCTCTTCCCGGTATGTTCTCACCCACCTCAGCCCTCCAAAGGAGGCAGGGAAGAATTTCCTGGCCAGTGCCTGGTAGATGCCAGTTTGGGATGGATCCCACCCCTCCTCTGAAAGGTCTTTTCCTCACCGGAGCGTCAGATAATTGCTCACACCCCACCCGCTTCCTCCCACTCTTACCCCAAGGAGGTAAATTTGGTTTCACTGCAGCCCAGAATCACTTTGCCACGGGGCAAAGCAGACAACTCCAGTGTCAGTTTACAATTTCCAGCTCAAGGCATAAGATTTGAGGCTCTTCCTCATGAAGACAGCCTATTTTGATTCAAATCTGGTTAGAGAAAGCTGCCTACGGACTGAACTCTCTCCCGCCCTGCACGTTTGGTACCAGCAGCTTAAAGCCACCCTGTGCCTTGCTGCCCTTTAGTTCTGCTGAGCAGGGAACAAAGCACTGGATTTCTCTCTGGTTCGGGTGCCAAGGAAACTGTCAGCTCCCATTGAGCCTTCCCAGCCTTTCCCTGCACCACATTTGCTCAGCCACTTGCAAATGATGCACCCCATGAGCCATCCACTCGATTTCCCAGGGCAGCGTCAGCCCCGAGCCGCGGCCACGGGACCCGGCGGCGCTGGGTGGGTGGGACACGGCTGAAACCAGGGGCCCTGGTGACCTCAAACTGAACAACAACCCGCTGCTGCAAGTCCCTCTTGGGCAAGGACAACCAGATGAAAGAGCAGGTCGTGCTGTTTGTTCCAGTCGGGGTGGTGGTGGGGGGGGGGGGAACATCTCGGTTTCTTTAATGAAATTCTGCTTATCTGCAAAGGGACATAAAAAGTTCCTGTTGCTGGGATAAAGCAGGGCCTAAACAATGAGGATTCTTTGATGCTAAATCCAAACCCTTTTCTCCAGGCAGCACCCAAAGCCACACTGGAGGTGTCCTCAGGCTCCTCCTGACAGTGCCCTTGGCTGTTCTTCCGCACTCACAATTATTTTCCTTCCCACCCCCGTTTCTCCCCCAGAGCCACAATTCTTCCAGTCAACGCCCTTATCTTGCATGACACTTCGCAGCTTTGACAGACAGTTTTTCTGCAGAACTTGGGGTCAATTCTTTCAGAGAACTGCCACAGTTCATCATTACTGGATGAAGCAGGAAACCCGAACCAGAAAATAACTATAAAACAATTTACAGCAGCCACCCCAGCCATATTCGCTGTGAAAGAAATCTCTTGTCAGACCTGTTGATCAAGAACATTTATCTGCGAGACTTCAGAAGATTGAAATTGCGCCTTTTCTTGACTGGTTTATTATACAACTGATGGGTAGATATTTGCTTCAGGTAAACAACGTGCACCCTGTTTACAGGACGCAGTGCAAATATTTCCCCGTGTGTTTATTCCTCAGCCCTTGCGCTGCACACACAGGAAGCGACTGCAGAGTAAGGACACCCAAGCTCTGCCCCTTTTCCAGAGCACGGCTTGGAAGCAGCTGTTAGGTCAGATCCATCTTTTTTTTGGAGGATGGATCCTGCCTTGGGGTAGCCGAGGGGCCCAAGATGAGGCCATACACCTGTCTGCAAACAAACAGGAAAGCAGCCCTTTAAGATTGGGAGAACCTTAATTATTTCATTAATTAATTCAAGAAAAAAGGGATCATCAAAGGAATAATAAGTGCTCCATTCAAATCTCACAGTGACAGAACAGGGCAAGCATGGCTTGATGATTCGATCTCACTTTCTTACCCTCATCCCTGGTTTTTGGGTCTTCACAGGTCATGCCCTTCTTCTCCCGCTTTTATGTCTCTAAAAGTTATTTTCCTTTCTCTGTCACACTTCTCTAGAATTTTTATGGCTATTCCAGCACCAGGAGGTATCCTAGAACCAGTCCAGACATCAACTCCCTTGCTCCTGTTATTCCCAAGCAAAACAAAGAATATCAATAGTCCCTGTGCGTTGATAACTTCGTGATTAACTTGATTAATTCTAATCAGCCTCACCCTTCTTAAATCCTAGTGGTGACTTTGACCTGAATGCTAAAAATTGCTCCGAGATGAACTCTCCCAGATATTATTATTGACAATTCTGTGTCACTCCCAGCCCTGGCAGCTCAGGAGACTTACTAAGGGGTCACTGGCATTCCACAAATCACTGGATTAACAAGGGAAGAATGGAAGAATTGCCTGGGGTCAAGACACAGGCCCGGCTCTGGAGACGTCCCCCAGCAGTGGTCCCAGACAGGTCCCCCCCGTGTCCCCCATGGTAGAGTGAGTGCTCAGATCTGATGTAATGAGCCCTGTCAGAATGGGATCAGCTCCAGAGGACCATCCACTACCCCCCCCCCATCCCCCCTTTATTCCTTGTTTTTCTTTTTATGGAGTCAAGAAACCTCTTCTGGAGTGGATTTGGCTGTCACTTGTCTTAGTTTTTTAATCAGGGGTTTTTTCATGCTGAAGCCCAAACATGGGAGCTGGAAGAGGTCAGAGTTAGTTCTGCACCTGAACAGGTTTGGCCCTGAGCCTCCCTTGCAGCTCAGAACCACCAGCTGGGGGGCCACTCCCCCCTGAAATCCTGCAGGAACAATCCCGAGCGTTCCCGCGTGTCCAGAGACAAGGCACACGTGGAGAGGGGCACGACTCACCCAGCATCCGACTCAGCCCCGTGAGGATCCTTCAGGTTTTCCCCTTTTCCTGACTTTTATACACCATTCCTCAGCTTTTCCACCACGATACAATGAGAGCAGCTTCTCCCGCCATTCAGCTGTAAAAGGGCTGCAGCAGGGGCCTGACAGCAAGTCCGCTCCTCACTGACATGGAGAAGATTCCCAAAACCACAAGTAATTGGCTTCAACTGCCTTCCCCCTGTTTTTTTTTGGTCAGGAAAACTCCAGATAGAGCCCAAGGAGGAATGTGCTGTAATTAGCAGCAGGTTGAGCCCAAGTTTCTTTTCAGGGCTCATCAGCACAAACTTTATCCACACTAACAAGCTTTCAAGCTGCTGTGGAAGCACAGATGCCACTCGTGCCTAGAGATGGCATTTCCCAGCCCATGAAATTCAGGGAAAAGCCTGGAGATCCAAGGAAATTCTGAGAAATGTTGCAGCATCAGTGGGGAAAAGGAGGTGGCAGCTTTTATTTAATTTTTTTTTTAAAGTTTGTTATGCCAACAGCAACACTGCCAATGCTGCCAGCTAGACCAGGCTTAGCTTTAAAGCTTGGCTTTTTGTTTTGGTGGCATCAATGCCTCCCAGCACTTGAAGTCTTGGGAATTTTTCTTTATTTTAATTAGTGCAGCCTTCTACCATCAGATCAGAGAACTGGGCTCTTCCTTGTTGGTTTTGAACTGTAATGACTGAAGGTGCAAAGAGAGCAATTCCCTAGAGCCTGCTTCCCACGCTGCCCTTTCCAGCCCTGTGGAATCCTGCACAGCATCCTGCCTGGGGAAGCAACACCGAGCCAGGAGCTCTCCAGCCAAGGGTCAGGGGAGCTGATTTTTCCTCCCCAGACTGTCTCAAGGTCGAAGATCCAACACTGGCCCAGGTTGCCCCATCCCTGGAAGTGTCCAAGGCCAGGCTGGATGGGTTTGGAGCAGCCTGGGCTAGTGGAATGTGTCCCTGCCCATGGCAGGGGGTGGGAGGGGATGGGTTTTTACATCCCTTCCAACCCCAAACCATTGCATGATTTTGTGTTTAAACCATTTATTTACGTTTGCATTTAACTCACTTGGGAAAATGCAATATTTTTAAACTCTGCCACTCGGTCTTTTTCACACCTAAAAGCCCTTGGTGGTGTGGGAAGAAGGAGATTCAAGAGTGGGAACAAGGACTTGCTCCCAAGGATGTTTTCTTTTTCCTTCTGGCACCTTGCTCTGCAAAAGAAGGAAGTGGGAGAGATGTTTAAAAGTCACTTAAGTGGTTTCATTCATTCAAAGGTGTAAAACCAGTTTAATGTGAAGGAGACTGAAAGAACTTGAGTCACTTCCAAATAAGAGGCCTGGTCTGCCTTTGAGAAATGTGTTACTTATTAGTTTAAAACTAATGTACTGAGCTGGTTCAGGGAACAGAAACTGTTTAAAATGCAGTATCATAATCAGCAATGAAGTAAAATTTAAAAAAAATATTAAAATTAAACTTTAATTAAAAAATATTAAAATAAGGCCAGTTTAGGGAAAAAGAAATTACAGTTCTATGTAGTAAATAGGATTATACTCAAACTATGCCTTCTCTTAATTCATTTCTCAGAAAGTGAAGCAGAAACATAGTAATATCCTCTTTATAAAGCATTCAGAAGATCTTTTAGCTAAAAAAAAAGAAAGTATAGAAAGAAATCCAAGTAGAGACTTTTTATAAAAAGCAAAAAAAAAAAAAAAAATCAGTACTGACTTGGTTTCACAAGAAGAGGAGGAAGACAGAAATTCTCAGACGTAAAACACCGCAATTAATCAAAAATGTTTGACAAGGTTTGCAACAACCAAAGCCACCAGACCCCCCTGTTTAGGAAAGGCTCTAATTGATAAAGCAAACCAAAACCTCCTACCAAGGCCAAGTGCTCAGTCAGAAATGCTTAAGGATAAAGATAGTGTGACAGCAGGAAATGTATTTCTGCTGGAACTGTTATCTACTCAAAACACAAATGTTATTCAACCTGAAAGACAAGAGATTATTCAAATAAAGCCCCAGCTTCTCTTCAAGCTACAGAATTCACAAGTGAATATAAAGCAAACTCTTGAATGCGAGACAAAACTTACCATTTGAGAGGCTAAACGAAATATTGCTGAAGAGAATAGGAGATGGCCCTGCCTCTGTGGTTTCCTTTGGGTGTCCATCAGAGCCCTGCCCACGGGAGGCAGAACTGCAGCCACACTGGGGGCCAAGGGCTGGACCTGACCCAGAACCTTCCATCCAGCATCCCCTGGAGCAGGAACTGTCCCTGCCTGATCCCTTTCCATGGGGGAGAACATTCCGGCCCTGCCACAGCAGGAGAACAGCACTTGAACTTGCCCTCTGTCTATGGGAAGAGAGGAAAAAAATAAAAACAAAAAAACACCAAAAACCCAAAACACACAAACCCACTTCCTGGGCTACATCAAATCTGGAGCTGGAGGTTGAGTGAGCCCCGGATGTGGTTCTGAGCCCACGAGCAGCACTCCCAGGGCAGAGCCAACCCCACAGATCACACGGTTCAGGGCCCCAGGGCTCTTCAATCAGTGCATGAAGAGCAGACCCAGACACCCTTCAGAGCTCCCCCGGGCAGCCTTTGCACCAGCCCCACGGGAATTTCAGTTAGTAGGGATAGCTCTGCTTAATTTCTCACACTGCGCGGGACACAGACCCCCAAATACCAGAGCAAGAAACAAAATCCAAACCTCTTCACTTTGCAGTTTGCTGCATCCAAACTATACCTGGAAATGTGCTTTTAAAGTGCTGGGAATTTGTTGGGAAAACCCAGTTTCCACAGTTCTTTCAGGTTTCCTTCAACATGCAAAAGATGGGCAAGAAGAGAATAATGGAATATTCCGAGTTGGAAGGGACCCACAAGGACATCCATCCAGCTCCGGGCCCTGCACAGACACTCCCAACAATCCCACCCTGTCCCTGAGAGCGTTGTCCAAACCCTCCCTGAGCTCTGGCAGCCTCGGGGCTGTGCCCACTGCCCTGGGGAGCCCGCTCAGTGCCCACCACCCTCTGGGGAAGAGCCTTTTCCCAATATCCATCCCAGCCCTTCCCTGGGTCCTGTCACTGTGACACAGAGCAGAGATCAGAACCAACCCCATCCCCTTTACTCTGCCAACGTCACCTGTAGGGCCCAAACAAGCCATGCTGCTGCAAACAGATCCCATCCTGAATTCCACCTTTTGACTCCATTTTCATCCTAGAACCAACTCCTACCGAAAGGAACACAAACAGGATATTCCCGAGGCAAAATTCTCTCCGATTAAAACTCGACAGCGAGGATTGTTTGCCAAGGGAATCTTATTCCCCTGGTTTGGCAGCGCTTGCTGGACTTACTAAACCTTATCCATGTCCACTGCTCTGATGCACGTCCAGTAAACCCCAAAACAAATAATTTGTTTCTGGTATTAATTCCCTGTAAACGCTACAAAGCCAATGGGAACTTCTGTTAGGGAAGTTTCCATAAGTTATGCTGGCAGAGCATCTGCCAAAGAGGATGGAGCCGTCAGGAAACACAGGGGGCTCAGAAGAGCAGAGCTGAGGAGAAAAGCAGCCTAGAAGTGAAGCAGCAGCACCTGAAGGAAGCTCTGCAGATCAAGGATCCCTGTCGAGGCTGCAGATGCCACAGCAGTGAGGTAGGAATACCTGGCAGGGTTAACTGGCTGCTCTGTTCAAAAGGAAAACACAGGAATGCCATGAGCTGCGTGATTAAACCTCTCCTCCCTTCCCATTATTAAAGCACTCCATTCCAAATGCCTGGAGCACCATTGTCAACATCCAACACCAAACCCTCCCAGGTTACACAACCTCGTTTTACCACGCTGTGGGGTAAAATAAAGGGAACAGGTAGAGAAAACCTGCAGCCAGGCCTGGAGATGGCATTTCATAAAGCCCAAATAGCCCCTGGAAACACAAATATCAACCCACCCTGCCATGCTGCAGCCTGTTCTCCTGTCCCACAGGATCCAGCACCAAACGCCCCGAGACCATGACGCTGTTTTGGCTGAGCATCTTACTGAGCTGGGGCAAGCACAGCACATACCAAAGGTTACTCATTTGTAGGGTTACAAGCACGTTTTGCCATCCCAAACCTTTAGGAAAACACGTTCCCTTTGGATGCCCGGAGCAGCTTCAGCCTAATCCCTGGTGATGAACCGCCTTGTTTTTAATGCACACACACAAACCAACTGCAGGACCCACTGCTGATGGTGCTGACAGTGACAGAACCCCAGCCCAGCATTTCAGGGTGTTATTCCAGAGGGATTCCCAGCTCATCCCAAGCGAAGGTGGGAGCGGGGTGAGGCGCCGTCCCAGCGCGCCCCCTCCTGGCCAAGCGCGGGCAGGACACCGAAAATAAGCCCGACTCGGTAAAACCGGGCTTAGCGACCCGGGACGGTGCAGGAGACGGGCTGAAAGGTGCTGGAGTGGATTTACCGAGGGAACAGACTCGCATGTGCCCGTGCCTGGGCCAACCCCCCACGCTGACAGGACAAGCAGCTAACGATGCTCCAGAGGATGTGGGTGATTTCTCCCGTAATTCGGGGTGGACAGAGGTGCCCTCACCCCTAGGCACGGGCTGCGGCTCTGCCGGCACACACCGGGGGCAACGCAAGCGCTCCGGATCGCCGCGGGGAAGCTCCCGGAGCTGAAGGTGACGCGCAAAGGGATTTGGCCCTTCATCATCATCACTCAGATTGGGTTTGAACCTTAAAACCTCAACCCACAACTCTCCTGAAGAGCCTGTGAAAAGCACAGGTTGTGTTTTCCGCTGCCAACATTCCTCAATCCCCCCTCACCTCGCAGGCAGAGAGGGGAAGGTCACAGCTGCCCAGCTCTTCTGCCAAAACCCCCACTTACCTCCTCACACATTAATCCCAGGACCATCACACATCCTGGAGGATGAGGCACATTTTCCACGTAACATTCAATGAGAAACCAACCACTGAAGGATGACACCTTCAAAGAGCAGAAAAATAACACAACTCGTGTTTATGGGTTATAAAAGCCCTTTTATAAAGCCATTTTTAAACAAAACCAAAAAGTTTACAAAAGAAAATAAAAGATACAGAAGAATGAGTTGCTTAATATATTCCAAAAAGGAGAAAAATAAAAGAGGGGACACAATTCCAACATGCTGAACAATAAAGGGTTCTTTTTCCTTGTGGTTCTTTTTTAATACAAAATACAAGCGAAGGATACACATACTTAAAACAGAGCTCAGGAGCAGGTATGCAGTCCTGGGAACCCTTTCAATAAAAGCAAAGCAGGGTTTTGTTATTTTTTTTCTTTTTCTTTCTTTGCAGGTACATACAGAGACTGGAATATGTAAAATTAAGTAGCACAAAAGACCATCACACAATTCTACCAATGAATGTTGCATCTATAAATTCACGAACATGGTCAACAGTCATGTTCACTTCAACCCCTTAAAAAAAAAAAACAAACCCTAAAAAAAAAAAACCCAAAAAGAAGAAAGTGTGGGGTTTTTTATTTTAAATAAAGCATTAATGTTACATTCAGACTTAACTCCTAGTACCATGCGGATCTCAGTGTTGTCAAGGTATTGCAATGGTTGCCAACCCCACCGGGCCCAGAGGTGACTGTTTGCAGCTGCCCCTTTTCTGTCTGCTCTTGAGATCAAAAAATAAAGAATAAAAATTAAAAGGATGGGGAGGGGGGGAACTGCAAAGAGCCTGATTTTTAGAAAAGCTCAGCAGGGGATTGCAAATACTCAAGACCAATATTCATTGCATACCATATAATGATGCCTTGCCAAAGGCCCAAGGCCCTACCTGGAGTCTCCTCCTCTACCTTCAAACTGATTCATTCAGGGTCTGCTGTGACACGATGTTAAAACGAAAAACTATGCAGCTCTTATTTACAATTTTAATTCTGTAACAATTGCTTCTGCAGGAGAGAAAAACAAAAACTCCAAAAAAAAAAATAATCAAAAGAAAAAAAGAGTAAGTAAAACTCACAAAGCTCGTGAACACAAAGGGAACCAGATGTCAGACACTCCCATGCGCGCACTCACACCCGCGCACTCACACACCAGAGACCTCGGGGGCTTTTACACACATTTAAGTCTGGCTTAAGCTGATTTGAGGATTTCTCCATCCCACCCACTACCCCCTCCCAAAATATATATATAAAAAACCCTTTGCCCCAATATACAAAGCATATGCACAATGGTGGTTTGCAGTCACACTGAGCATGCTGGACCGGCTGGAGGGGCAGGAAGGCTGGAGTCGGGGCCAACAGTGGTTGATACAGAGTCAGCACATGGCAGGACTTGACTAGACTTAGAAATATTTGTGGTTTGTTTTTAGTAGAAAGAGTTCAATGAAAAGACATTCAAATGCCAGCCAACTACTGAAGTGGGAAGTCTAAAATGAGGACAACACTTGATTTGGGGAGGTCTCGAAAGGACACTGTCGGCTCTCAGAGCTCTGATGCTCCTCAGAGTACTTAAAAAACAAAAAGTCACCTTGGACCGTAAGAACAGAACAGTTAGTGTTGCTTCCTATTTGATTAGAACTTATATTTAAACCTCCCAAAACCGTAGGAAAATATTCAAAGCTCAGGGAACAATCTTGTATTTGATCATATACATATAGAATATATAATTTCCACATATAGATGTGACCCCCCCAAACTAACATCTCCTATATGCCAGCAACTACTTTGTGACAGTGTCCCTTTAAATATCCATCTGCTTCATTTTCACATCCTGCCTCCCCCAACAGATGAATGTCCACTTCTCAATCAAATATTAAACTCATGGATCAGTTTGTAGATTTTTTTTTTTAAGAACCATGTGTTCAACAATATGATCTGTTATTATAAAAATAAACACTTCACAAACAAATTACATAAAGCAAAGCACCAGTTTCTACAGCTCAAAAGCTTCCAGCATGTTACAGTTTGCTTCCCTCCCTCCTCAACCTGGATGCCTCAGTGTCTGTTGTACCTTTGTGACCATCACCAGTGGAGGGGGGGGTGGGGAGGGAAAAAAAAAAAAAAAGAAAAAAAAGGAAAAAAATCAGCAATTCCAGCACATCTTCTGCCAATGCCCTGGCTGTCCATCACCTCCTGTGCTGGCACAGGAGCCGGGCACGCTCAGAGCCGTTACCTGGCACTGCAGAGTCACCCAAGGTGTGCTGCTTCTCTCCCCTCACACTCTTCTGCTTTGATGAAGTTACAACAAAAGCTTCTCAGCTGCCCATTCTGGTCAGGCTCTCTCCCCTGATCCCCCCTGAAACCCGTTTAGCTCTGCATTCTCGTGCTCATCAGACAGAAACTGAAGCAAATCATCTTTAATATGAAATTCCAGCTGAAACTGCCAACTTTGACTGATCAAACCTTGGGGCAGGACTAGTGGCATAAACTGCAAACCTCAATGTGGTGGTGTGGATTCACAATGTCCAAAAGAACATATAATAGAAATTAGGAACCAGGGCAGGGCTCTAGACTAACTAAACTTTGGAATAAATCCATTTACCTCTCTGCAAAGGCTCCAAAACTACAGCTGTGTAACAGAGGACCATCTTTTTCAAAGCCTTCTCCTGTGAATGAAACTTTCTGCTCCACCAGGAACTATTCATGCTCCCAAAGAAAGGCATTTGCACAGCTTTCCTTCAAGAAATCAGAATGCTTAACACAAATTAATTCAAAAAGACATTTAAAAATGGGAAGGTGTTACTGAAGAATGGTGTGTGCTAAAAAAAAAATTTAAAATATTAATGTAAACTGCTGCATTTCTAACAGAGTAGCCAAGAGACCATGAGGGTTTAGTGTTTGCATAAATCAGCAAAACAGTAAGATTTAGAAAAGGTTACAAAATCCCCCAAGTACAGGATTCCCATAGTGTTTGGGTTGTGACAGACTCAGAAATGAGCATCATGCAGCCTGGAACAGCCACGAGGAATGACTGTGTGAGAAAGCAGAACAGCTTCGTCAGATAAAGGGCCAACCTTGCCAGGCATAAAACAATCCAGTCCCAAACCTGACCTGAGGACAATGGAAACAGATTTTTCACAGCCTTTTCTTAACCGTGTTAGGAAAATAAAACTCCAAAAATATATTTTAAGTGGAACTTACAAAAAACACTCTTCAGAAAAGATCTGCTCTAGCAGGTGAAGACCCAGCTGTGTTTGACCAGATCAGCTGGAATAATCCTTGTACACGTGAATACCAAAAAACCCCCAAGGACCCAATGGACAAGAGCAGCCTGGAACACAGTCTGGACTGAAGGGTGACAACTATGGGAACCAGACACTTGCAGAAGTGTTTGCTACCCCCCAAATTTACTCCAAATGGTTTTTCAAACGTGGCCATTTATTTTCCCGTATTACCCAAGAAGCACAGGACTAGGAGCAGAGGGAATGCAAGAGACTGTGCTCTCCCAGGAATCAGGGAAGAGCTGTGGGAAAGGAGAGGGGATTACTTTCACTTCTTTTTCCAGCCTTAAGCTGTTCTGAAAAGTTCAACCGCTTAAAAATAAAAGATTTACAATCAAAACAACGATCATCTTTATTGTAACGGCAACAGTAGTTTCATGAGAGTAAAGAACGTTAGAGAACTTAAATTTTTATAAGCCAAGGTAATTTACCAGCCTCAATAAAAACCAGGGCTATGAACCACACAAGACAATCACTTGGCTGTTGTATTTAATATTCCATTCCCCATTTGAGCTCCACACTGTGCTCAGCATCCTCAGGCTCCCTATGGATTCAGCCAAGTGTCCTTCCTGATCATATTAGTGTATCACATCTAAGAGCTCTCTAAAATCCAAACAGGATTAAAAATCTGGTAGCACGTGCTACCGGAAATCCAACTAATTAGCTGCCTTATGTTACACCTTCGAGAGGCTGGTTACAAGATGTGTAGTTCTGTGACAAAAAAAACAGGATGCAAAGCTTGTCAGCTGGAAGGTAACTGTGAGCAACGTACAGAAGCACAGGGGGTTTCAAAGAAACAAAAAGAAGAAAGAAAAATAGCAGGTCCAGTTTTTAATATTTCCACCAACCTCTGTATCAGGGTCTGAAAACCAAGGCTTGTGTAGTTTAATGGAGGTTTAAAAAAAAAAACAAAACAAAACAAAACAAAAAAGGATATGGCTGCTTTGATAAAAACACATTAAAATGCCACCACACACATCTCGAGTGTCCTGCATTTAGAGGGACATCCTGCTTTCCTGCTAGAACAGCCCTGCCACACTGCTCCCAACACTCCACTTCCAGCTCCATCCTTCCCCACTGTTCCCTATCCAGCACTTCTTCCCAGGCTCGGGCAGCTTGGCCAGCAGACGTGTCCACGTGGAAGCAAAGCCTCTGCCACTGTGGGCTGGAAGGCTGAGGAAATGGAAGTGGGATGGTGGGGGTGTTCCCTGCCTGCTGTCCCACACTGCAGCTGGGGAGAGGCTGAGGGATCTCTGGAGCTTTTCTGAGGACAGATGGAGGGAGAGAAGAGAAACACTAAAGCCTGACTCATGGGATCCGAGACTGACCAGAGCACTACAGGAATCCTCTGCTTCACATCTATAAAAGGACATCCCTTGCCCCAAAAGCTAAAGGATTTAGTTTGACACTATCCATTAGGGTTTTTTTGTCCTTGGAAAAACGCTAAAGATGTTTTCCACAATACCAAACAAAAACCAGTTTTAAAAATTGCTTGCAATTTCTCTTCCTTATTCTGCCCATCTACAGCCAACCCTGAAGAAACAAAGTGGAGTTAATGGATGTGGGGAGCTTGTATGTAAGTTGTGTATCTGGATTTGGATAGAATGGGCTGCAATTTGCCTACAGCAGAACAGTTTTCTATCCAGCAAAGACAAAAAGATCTCCCATCCTAATTAGAGGGTCTTTTCTAAATCAAAGACACTGGACCATCTCTGAGTCTCTTGATTGCTTTCCAGGAAAAACGTGCCTGAATCCAAGAAACACAGGTTTCCTCCCTGTGTCTCCTTTTCCTCCACTGGAATTACATCAACTACATTTTTTTCTGAGAGTGAACTTGTCTCAACAAAAGTCTGTTAAAGCATAGGTTCATTTTTTTCTCCATATATTCAAATACAGAATAATAGCTTTAAACAACTCTTACCAGCACTGGGAAATCTATTCTACTTAAGGATTTGTAAGTATGGTTTCCACGTATCAGTCTCAAACCTTATTGCTTCACAACTGCAATATCCCTTGAAAAAAAATATATTTAATGGTCTGTTAATTTGTCTCAAATGGCTTTCAGATTTGGCAGGGGGAGGGAGAACGGAATGGCCAACAGAGAACATTGACTTCAAAATATTACTGTATAAGGGTTTCCTCTTATTAAAAAAGGATACACTGTATTAAACAGCTGAAAGTAAAGACAGCATTCAAAGCCCATGAGTCAAGCCACAGCCAAAACCGTGTTCTACCCCTAAGTATGTTTTTCTTTTCCTTTTTCTTTTTTTTCTCTTTTTTTTTTTTTAAAACAAAGATTTCCTCAACTGCCGTTTAATCTTCACCAGAGGGTGCTTCATCTTCAGATCCCTCATCCCCTGACTTCTCTGGTGGAGGGCTGGCTGATTTTTTCTTTTCTGGGGGGCTTTCAGGCTCTTCATCCTCTTCTTTGGGGGACGGGGTCTTTTCTTTCGTTGCCTTGGAGGCTGTGGGGCGACCTGCCTTCCCTTTGCCTTTCACTGGACTGGGGGTCACTGCAACAAGAAAAACCTTGTCAAACTTCTCAGCAGCAAAGAGAGGAAGAGCCACACGGTGCTGCACAAACAGGATTTACGAGGCACTTCAGCAGCACGTTTCATTTTGCTTCGGCCGTACCCCACAGACATTGTTTTTTGAACTCCGCATTAGCGAAGCTGAAGTGAAAAGGTAACTAAACAAGACTTTAAAGCTGTTTAATTGCAAGTCCTGACTAATTGCTGGACATGACATCATAAATGAACTCAGCCCTTGTCACACCAGAACATACATCACTATTATAATTTTAAACTTCCTGCAAATGCATCCATTTTTCCTTTGGTTCAGATTTCCCCACCTCCCTCCACCCTGAAAACATCATGAACTCCCAAACAAAGCCAGTTTGTGGCTATTCTTTGGCTACAAGACATAAAAACTAAGAATGCAGCACCTCAACAGGGAAGGTTTTGAATACCATGTAGTTTTTACCACTATCAATCCCTAAAGTAAGGATTAAAGCCACGTTATTTCATATTACAGCTTTGTATCATGTAATTTAGGCCTTCAACACTGATGTGGGTGCCTACTGACTCCAAGATTTCCACCGAGTCCTCTAATAGCAGAAAAAAAGAGAAACTCCAGGCCTCTAAAGCAAACTGAGCACTTTCTTTGCAGCCTCACCTGTAGCCTTTAGCCTGGGCTTCGGCATTTTCTTTTCTTTCCTCTCTGGCTTGGATTTCTTGGAGACCTTCTTATTCTTCTTTTTCGAACTGCCATAATCACTATCATCATCATCTTCCATGAGGAAGTCTTCATCGCTTCCTGAATCTGCTGGAAGCATAAAGAAATTTAAGTTTTTTTGGAAAAATTGGAAAGGGAGCAGCAGATACAGCTGAGAGATGTGCCAGTTAAACTGTGAGACAGGACACGGATGTGCTAAAAGATTTTATTTGGTTTTCACATCCTCTGAAAGTGGCATCAATGCCTTAAAACCAGAGGGGCAGCAAGCACCATTCAGAGCTTTACAATAATCCTTCAGGGCTGCTTACAAAGACATACATCTTTGGAAAATACACACATCTTTGCTGACAACTTTGGACATGAATTCTAGATGTGAGAAACCTAAGCTTGGGCTGTTGGACAGACTAAATTACTAGGAAAGGCAATAATTGATGCCTTCAGTGTCAGAGTCAAAAAGCAAACTGCTCCTTCTGCTGTGGCCAGACCCATAAACTCACATCTGGCACTAAACCCACGACATTTTTTAAAATCCCATTTACTCACTCTCCTGGAACTGGGCCTCATCATCCTCTTGTTCTTCCTCCTCACTGCCCACATCATCCATGAGCATCTCCCGTTGTTTAGAGGCTGCTTTGGATGCTGCCTGTCGCTGCTGGCGAACATTTTTGTGGTCTTCCTTCTCGTCCTCACTGTCCTCTGCAGCAAAAGTCACCAAGTTCTGATGAACACCCAACACAGACCCCCCTGTCTCGAGGTCAGGTCATTTATGAGAGAGTTAGTCAAGACACTTAATAAGCTGAGCTGAGAGGACAACAGTCACATTCCACAAAATAACACCTTTCTGTAGTCACCCAACTACTAGTAACCTCTTTTTTTTGAATTTTCTATTTTTTTTACCTGCAGGCCTTTTCCTGGATTTGGAGGCTGCTCTCTTATTCTTGTCTGGTTTAGCCTTTTTTCCTTTTTTGCTTTTTTGAGAGCTCTCATAGTCACTGTCAGCTTTGCCATCATCTGCTCCTATGTCATCATCTTCACTGCCAAAATCTTCATCTGGAAGGGAAAGGTACCAAGATGAAGCTTCTTGTACCATTCTGAAACATGGATGAAAACTACAGGGAAGAGATTCACAAACCTCCCCACCTGTGAAGACAAACTTTACAGTACCATGACATTACACAAAAAAACATCATCCCAAACCAGGGTGGGAGGTAACAGCAGTAGAGGCAGAAAGAATCCAGCTGAAGGGAAGTGTACTAGAAGTGCTGCTCCTGTAATCAGAGCCATGTCAAACCCTACTCCTGCAACTCTCACAAGCTGGTTTGGAAGAGACACTGCCTGTTTTGAAGATGTATCAGGACAATGCAGTTACCTGCTGAGTGTGAATCATCTTTCTTAGTCTTCACATCTTTGTCTTCTGAATCCTCACTGAAAATGAGAGAAAGATCAAAGTTGGACTGCTGTTCTGACTTCCATTTCAGCTGCTGTTGTGTGGGAAATAATGATTTTTAAAGAGCAAACTGATGTGTAGGCTGGCAAGGTGCACTTTTCCTGGACATTACCACATTTTACTTTGGGATTACTCAGATGTAGATGCAGTCGTCACAGCTGGAAAGATAATGTCCTTCAGACTCTGAAGGACACATTCCCAACAGACCAAGTGCTTCTTTTACCTGTCCTCCTGAGAATTCTTCCCAGATCGCCTCTTATTTTTGGCCTCTCGGGGAGACGAACGGATTTTCTTGGATGGGGGACCTGAATCTCTTCCATAATCTTCATCTGGACGGGACAGTACAAAATGGGTTTGAATCAAACTCCTACTTCCCAGCAAACTGACTTCCTCAGCTCTAACTTAAACTGATCATTTCATGCACAATAAAAAGAGGTCCTTCAAAAAAAAAAAAATAAAAAAAAAATAAAACAAACAAAAAAATCACAAAGCTTCAAACGAGATTTTAAAGAAGAAAAGTCCTGTCTTAAACTAGTGATTTACCTTTTCTTCTGCCAACAGCATAATAAAAATGCCATGTACAGTCAAGTCTGACACAGGGGTATCTATCAGGAAACATAAAAAGCCTCACAAGAGGACACTATCTCATTTTACAGTTAGTCAGTTATTATATAAACCTATTAAAAATTAACATCCACACATATTTCTACACGCCTTTAACAGCCAACACTATTTGCTGTCCTATGATGGGAAAAAGTAGCCATTATAGAGGAGTCCACAGCATAACTTTTTACAACTATTACACAACACTTTATTCAGTGAGTAACAGGGCTGCAATTAAGAACTAAGCATATTTGTTTCATATTAATTATCAAGTGTAACCTGATAAACAAACAGTAGCATTGTGTCTGTCTGCTAAGAACTGAAAACATATTCCACATGGCTTCCAGAAAATTTTCTTTAATTCACACAGAACATGAAGATTGTAATTTTTTTTAGATGCAATCCCCCCAAATGCCTGATATTATGGGCTCAACCAGAGTCCACCAAAATAAGTGGAAAACATATTTTACTGTAGAAAAAAGTGGCATCAGGGAGATTCAGAACATAACATAGACCAAGGAAGGAAGTTGCTGCCAACAGCCTCAAGGCACTACAACAATACAAGCATTAAATAACAAGATTTCTATCACCATTGTTTGTTTTATATTAAACATATGAAAATCATTATATTTTCAAATACTTATTAACAGTTCAGGCTGCAAAGAGCAGAAACTCCTTGGAATTAGTGTTAAAGAAACGGAATTAATATACATGGCAATAATGAACTGCTTTAGCCCAAGAATATTATACTGGTAAGGAAAAAGTCATTTACCAGCATCATCTGATTCCTGAAACTGGGAGTAATCGACCACCTTCCTGTTCCTGGTAAAAAGCAGGAAAAAAAATCAAATTAGGAATTCATAATTACAGAGATGCAAAAGTTTCCTGTAAGTAAAAATGAAGTGCCATATCCTTGCTTCCAGTGCTGGATTTGTAGCCCAAAAATATCCCAAGGAAACTCTCATAATCAGCCACCTACACCTCTGAAGTCAGAAGTGAACACACAGTATATTCCAGCATTTTCCTAAAGAGATATTACAATACTCTGGATTATAACTTGGTAAGTATACAAATATTTTCATTAATTTCTTAACTGCTCTGTTCTGCATGTCTGCTTCCCACAGCTCAATATACCCACACGTGCACTCACACCTGCTGGAGTTTTTGTTTGCCTGTGTGATCCCTGTCTCTAAAGCACTTTAAGTTTTCACTGGCGCTTCTGGGAGTTTCCTCCCTGAGTTGCATTGATCTCTAGGAAGATGTCAGAGCTGCTGCACTGCTTGGCTGTGCCACACCAGTGAAAGCAGACACACACTTCACCCAACCTGTGTTTTCAGTGAATGAACATGGACCTGCATATTTTCACCTCACTGGCACCTTCTCTGCTCTTTAACCAAACTGAGCGTGGCACAGGCACTGAGGGCTCATTAACAGTGCCAAGGCAATGGCCAATTCTAGGCAAATCTGTTACCTACACAAGCAGCTACTACTGAAACTGATGCCTCATTGGCCAAGAGAATTAGATCTGCTTCTCTAACTTACTGAAACTCAAAAATGAAATCTGAGTAATTGGTGGCTATTTTATCAGCCCCATGTCAATCAAGTCCGAGCTAGTTTATTGACAAGGCATAACTGCCCTGTAATACAGCCACCAGAGGGAATCAAGACAGCCATGAAAACAAATTACATTTGAGTTAACTGATAATGACTCCAAACCCTCCCTGTAGCAGCTCACACGGGAGGAGGAGGCACAGCTGGGAAAAGGCCCCAGATACTCAAACACCCCCTCCTTCCACAGTCACTTCTTACAATCCTTCTGGCCCAAAGCCAACAATAAATGTAATTTTGCAGGAATCATCACATGAGCTCACTTGTACAGCCAGAAAAAGTCAGGAAAACACAGATGAGGTGCCCTACCCAGCATCTGTCTCAGACCTGAGGAGCACTGCAAGGAGAAGCCAACACCAGCTCCATCCACACACGGATCCCTCCCCTCTCCTGCTCTGCAGGGCAGCTTCACATTCAGCTCCCACAACTGAGCTGCACGTTGGCACTGACATCATGCACTGCTCATAAGCCTGTTTAGTTGAAAGACACCCAAAGTGTCTGTGCTCGGACTGTTGATCCATTTCAAATCAATTTTAAGTTGCCCTCCTGCACAAGTATCTCTAATTCATGCCTTACAGCACCAGCCTTCAAACACATGAAGGAGCAAAATTCTGTTTCAACCCTACACGGAGACTCTTAAAACAATTACAAACCAAAACCCAAAACCAAACCCTCAAAAAAAAAAAAAACAAAACAAAAAAACAAACAAACAAAAAAACCCCCAAAAAAAACAACAACCCCCAAAACAAAAAACACAACCCAAAAAACCAAACAGGCAAATAAAAGGAAGGCAAGACCAGTCAGTGGATTTCTACAGGCTGAATCCCATCCAAAGCTCCGAGCACGTGTGAGTGGAACAAAGTACACCAGCAGCGTGGTGCAGAGCCCTGCCTCAGCCTGAGGGTGGTGAAACACCAATTCAGGAGCACAACTATTGGCAAGGCTTGTTATGGCTCATCATCCAGGGATTTACATTCCTATTCCAACAGGTAGTCCTCCTGCAGATTGCCTCCTGACCCATCTCACATGTGAAAACACTGATTTTATCCTGGTGAGCATCTGAAGAGCAATGAAGTCACTAAATAAGATGTCTGGTTTTAAGTACCAAGTATTAGGGTTTTGTCCCTACAAAGGCATAAATGGCAGGGGGGGAAAAAAAGCAGAATTTCCATACATTCTGCTCCAGCAGCCTTGTAAAACAGCAGTTTTGGACACGTCTAATCCAACAAACAAGATGGAAATTGCAGTATTCCCGCCTTCTAAGTTGGTCATGCACATGTCCATGTTGCTTTCTTCAGTTAGACACACGTTACATCAGGTACTGAAAGTCTAACAGCACCAGCTAAAACACTGACAAAAACACTGTCCCTAAGGAAAACCTCTTTTCTCCAAGCACTGTCCCCCGTGTTTTCAGGTACCAAGTGAATCCTGCTCAACTTTCCTTACCTGGTGAACAGAAGTTGTGATATTTTTATTAAAAAAAACATAAATCACTATTACAGAAGAAAAGGAGAAGGCTGTTTCCTTGTATAATCTTATTTTGCAGGCCAAGGAGAAGGGTGGAGTAAAGCAGGAATATCTGCACTGATTTTACTGAAGATAAAAATCTGCCAGTTCCCAACAGAACCAGAGAAGATAGAAGGGATAGAAACACCAACCAACCTGCTCCTGCCCTTCTCCTCGCTTTATCCTCATCATTCATCTCATTTGGATCAACTTATGGTTTTATTTAGAACTGTCAACAGCACTGATAATTATGAGTTTGCAACAAGAGACAGCAACGTTTATTACACCAAGGAGATAAAAACACACTCTGTAAGTTCACTGGAGTTAAGAGCCAGAAAAAGATATTGCTGGTGTTGTCAATGAAGAGCCTCTTTGCCATCAGCAAAACCTTGACAACGTTAAGGCAAGCAACAGACATAAAAATAAACTCTTTGTTAAATCCAGTTAGACTGAGCATAAAAAGACAGGCCGGTGGACATCTGGGATGGGTATTTTTCAATATGGCTTAAAATACGCACTGAAATGTAAAGGTAACTTCCTTGATAATTCAGCTTAACATCTGAAGTGTGCAAGTGAGAAGGAACGGGGGGAGAAAAGGTACAGAGAGAGGTCTAACAGCAGAAGTTTAATAACAGCTATTGGTCCAGTATTTGTGGAATAAAGAGCAACTCATCTACTAACATATTAGGGTAGGAGCACTTAGCTAATTAATACTCAAGTAATTTAAACACAACTCAGAAATGCAGAGGGGTTCTTGCAACCTATACCTGATGCCTACCACACTGCAATTTTAAAATTATGAACAGCAGTATCAACATGTAAAAAGATCACTAAATGCCTATAAAACTGAGTCAGGATTGTATAGTAGTACCTCATCTTCAGCTTGTGAGATCCCTAAGCCCTCTTTGTAAGCCAACACATCAGAACAGACACTTCAATCATGTAGAAATATTCTGGGGTTTTTAAAGGGAATGCTTGGATCCCCAGATATTTCTACAGGCATTAAAATCCACAGGTAAAGTCCAAGTTTAAAAAAAAAAAGCAAACCACAATATACACTCCTGCAAAGTAAGGCTAAAAGGAGTCTTCAAAGATCAAGTCACTGATCTCATCCTGCACCAAAGAGGAACGTTCAGGTCAAATGACAATCAGCAGAAGCAACAACCTACCCTCTAATACAGTACAGCAACCAGAGTGAACGGGATTAAATGGTTACTGAGATTCTGCACGTGTTTTTAAGCACAGATTTCACCAATATAACCATCCAACCACGGATGTGTGAACAAAGCTAGAGCCGCTCTCTTACCCTCAGGGCTGGGGCAGCTCTGCCTCAGTGGTTGGCTTCACTTTCTGCTTCTCATTCCACTGGGTAAAGGTGTCCCCCTTTGAGGCCAACACCATCAATAAATATTGCCATTGAAAGCACCTTTAGGGGCCTTTTTTTATTACTTAGAAAATACCAATGACAACCAGAAGTGTCAGAGAGGACTCACCCACCCATGAGAGGTTCCCAACTACAGAGGTCAGTGTTTGGGGCTGGCCTGGTGTAACTCCAAATGTCTCTAACACCAGGCAGATACCTCAAGGGATCTGCAGAACTTTTAGGGATACACATGACTTGTAACTCCATAAAGCAATTGAATGATTTATGCAGCAACAATTCAAGCAGCCTTGTGCCTGTTGCAATCTAACTATAATTGAGAAGATTTTAATATAGAAGTGTCCTTGTGCAGGGCAGGGGAGGGGAAACCAAACCCGAACACCCACCCCACTCCCCCCACCCCAATCACTTCTGCAACCTGTGTTGTCTCTGAAATCTTGATCTTTTCTGCACCTCTTCCTTCTCTCTGTTTCTTTTTAGACTGAAAGAGTGCAAGGATCATCTTTTTACTCATCTGCAAAGTGTCCACACCTATCTCTGGACCACCACACAGCATTACTCAAGTTCTATTAAGTGCCAATCCCCAAGGAACTGTTGCTTTCCTGCTGCCCCATGGAAGTTTTTCCAGAATCACAATATTTATACTTTACATTGCCCAGGTTCAACACTGGCAACAAGTTATATTTAATAGATAAATATTTTTCTCCTGCAAGTAAAATTTCACCCTTCCATTGCAGTGCCAGCAAGAGACTGGGATTCAAATTCAGGAAAATTAAGGATGCAAAGCCTTGAAGCACTGAGATCAATTCATAACTGGCTTTAATCTTGAAACATACCACCAAAAAATCCCTGGGATTTCCATACCTGCCCCAGCATCTCAGTTTGCAATGACTCCAGGAAAGGACCAGCAAGTGGAAGTGACCGGTGAGGAAAAGCAAAAGCCAACTCCATTGAAAGTCAAAATTCTTACTTAAAGCACATTAACTGATGATGTATATAACAGAAGTGGTTAAAGGTATTTCATTTATCATATACCTATAATATCTCACATTGTAGTGATATAATAATGTCACCACCAGCCCCAGCTGCTCTTACAGTACTCAGGAGAGTTACCCACAAGATGCAAAGGTTCAGTAATTTCAAGTTCCTTTCCTTTTTGCTTCTTGTCTCTTTCTAACAATACTGCAAACACCATCATTATCCGTGCAGGTGGAATTTAATTGTGTAGAAAGTACTTGGCACATGAAGCCTGTAAATACCAGGCCTTTATTACTACTTCTTAACAATTTTGAAGAACTGACTCCAACAACCAGACTCAGTTTTAAGCCAGCATTCTATGACAAGTGCAGTAAAAACTGGGGATATATGTTGGATTTTATTAAGTTCACTGTCTTATATTCACTAGAAACCAGCAGACACCATAAATTAATTCAAAGAACACTGACTAGAGGAAAACTTTTCCAGCACTAAATCTTACTCTGATGAAGAACTTTTCGCCAGGATTCCCTACTAACCAACCACAAGCTAAGACAGCCAGAAAAAAATCGTTTCAGAATTAATTTATTAAAGGGGATTCAAATCTGTTAGCAGAGTTCTCTGGTTAATATTTAGTAGAGCAATAAATATCATGTAGCAGCCGCTGAATATTTACCTTCCCCCCCCCCTCGGAAGGCCTATTAAATACAGACAGACAGAGGACTGCTACATCTATTCTGACATATGCCAACAGGTTTTGTGCTCCCAACAACCTGCTGGACTTTGGTGCTTTATTTTTCTGTAGACCTGGGTCTGTCAGCTGAGGGTGAGACAAACCAGACCTTTCACAACACTGCAGGACTGGGGAAGGGAGGGGGGGGAAGAGGGTTAATTTTAATTGTTTTTTAGAAATGGTTGCAAAGTTACTTAATCCCAGCAAGGGCAGAAGCTCTGCTTTTAAAGACACAACCCTTCCCTGACCTGTAGCAAGACTCCAGTGCTGGCAAGTGAAATACCTGCATTTAAGCGTCCCCCCCAAGCAGCAGAGTCACATCAGCACTCATTTGGGACACAGGCACTGCCACTCAGGAGCAGAGCACTGTTCCATCCAGCACAACACCCTGCCTTGCAAACGGCCAAAACCTGATGTTTCAGAGCAGGGTACACAAAGTTCTATTAATCCACCTTTTGGATCCCAGACAATCCCCAAGTGAGCTTTATTTGCCCTTCCCTCTCCATACAGGAACACACTGTTGGTCAAAAAAATGAGCTATGAAACAATTGTATCACTAATCACTGAGCTACCTCCCTACTTAGCAAAGTACCCCTAGTTTCCATTTATTTTTTTAACTCTCAAGTATTGGAGACACCACTTAAATATCATCTATAAATGAATTTAAGTAATAGCCACAATTCATTTCATATTTATTATTTAAAATACCCAAAATAACTAGCATCCCAGGCTTACTGGGAACAAAAGCACAACCAGTTAATTGAGGTATCTTGCAAATGAAAGAAGTCCAGAGCATTAGGAGAGCACCTTGAGAAACCTCTTACCTTTCCTATAAAAACAACTTAAATCACAAGTTTCCTCTCTAAAATCACAAGTTCACTGCCTTTGCAGAGAAAAGTAAAAAGGAACACACCCATAGGTAAACTTTCAGATACTGGGCAGGTTCACAGAATCAGGGAATGTCCTGGGCTGGGAGGAACCCACAAGGATCATCCAGTCCAACTTTTGGCCCTGCACAGACACCCCAAAATCCCACCCTGTCCCTCAGAGCGTTGTCCAAACACTCCAGGAGCTCTGGCAGCTCCCACTGCCCTGGGGAGCCTGTTCAGTGCCCACCCACCCTCTGGGGAAGAGCCTTTCCCCGCTACCCACCGCCCGACACATTCCCAGGCCGTTCCCACCCCCCACCACAACACCCCTCCAGCTCAGCAACTCCCCGCGCCCAAAGACACACAAACCCCTCCCCTCCTCCAACACACAGCGGGGCAAAGCCAAACCCCCACCCCACCCTACCCTACCCTGCCCCTCTCCGGGAGGGCGGCAGCGAAGCGACCCCGGAGCGCGGCGGGGCGGGAGGAGCAGGGCGTGTGTCCTCCTTCTCCTCCTCCTCCTCCTCCTGCTGCTGCCGCCGCCGCTGCTCGGGGCTCCTCCCCTCAGCGTGGTTCCCCTGCACAGCCCCCGTGCCCCGCAGCCCGAGCCCCCCCGGCCGGGCCCGGCCCCGCCGCGGCCGGATCGCGGCCAAAGCGCCGCCCGCCCCAACTGGGTCACGGCGCCCGCCACAACCCCCCTCCTTTTCCGCCCCCCTTTTAACCCCCCCCCCCCTCAGTCACAAAATGTGGCAGGAGCGCGGCCGGGGCGGCCCCCACCCCGCTGTGCATCCCCCACAGCCCCGCCCGGGGCGAGACGCCGCGGTAAAAGCGCGGGGCGGCAAAAGGCGAGGCGGGGGAACAAGGGGAAATAGAGGAGAAAATGGGCCCGGCCCGGAGCGCGGCCTGCGCGGCGGCCCGGCCCGGGAGCGGCGGCGGCTCCGGCACTCACCTGACGGGCCGGGACATCTTCCGGGCGGGTTCGGGCCGGCCCCGGGGGTGGGCGCGGAGGGCGCGGGGGTCGCTGAGGCCGCTCGGAGCGAGCGGGAGCGCTGGGCCCAGCGCCTCAGGCCGCGCCGCCGCCGCAGCCGCCGCTCCCCGCCGTCAGGCACCACCACCACCACCGCCGCCGGCACCACCACCGCTGCCTCCTCCTCCTCCTCCTCGCCCAGCAGCAGCAGCGGCGCGGTGCCCGTGCGCGGCTCGCCGGTGCCGCTGCCCCGATGCCGGCGGCGCTCCCGCTCCCCGGCCCGGCCCCGCTCCCGCCGCTCCCCCCCGCAAAATGGTCGAGGCGCCGCGAACGGGGCAGCGCCGGCCCCGCCCACCCCCCCGCAGGCCCCGCCCCCGGCGCGCTCCCATTGGCCGCCCGCGCCGTCACCCTCCCTCCGATTGGCCCGTTCGAACCATCACGGCGCGCTGGCCCCGCCCACGCGGCCCCCGCCCCCGCCCCGCCCGCGGCGCGGCGGCATCGGCAGCGGCGCCCCGGCGCGGCGGGGCCCGCCCCGCGCCGCCCGCACCCCCCGCACCCCGCATCCCGCACCCCCCCGCACCCCGCAACCCCGCCGCACACCGCCCGTGTTTTTGACCCCCTTCTCCTTTCGGGGGGGGGGATTTCCCGCGGCGCGCCCAGGCCCCGGGGCCCCGATCGGCAGATTCGCCGCGCGGGCCCGGCGCGGTTTTGGAGGGAAAAAAGGCGGCCCCGGGAGCGGGGCCCGGAATATTAATTTTTATTGGGGGTAAAACGCGGAAAATCGGCGTCGGCAGCACGTGCCATCATCGGCACCGGTCCCGCCACAAAGCGCTTTCCCCCCTGCGAGGCAGCAGTGAAGAGTATGCAGAATTTTGGGGTTTAAATTCCTTGGAAACCCCAAAATTACTCATTTTGCCTGGAAAAGGAGCTGCTTGGGCCGTGGGAAGATTAGATGTGTTCCCCAGTCATTAAAATGGCAGCTCCTACAATAACAGCTCACTTGGACCTGTGGAGAGGGTCATCCTTCTATTTCATTAAAAATAGGGCTTTAAAATGTGTTTTGGTGTGTTGGGTTCTGTGAGAAGACTGGTGTGACAATACAAATATGGTCAGCTTTATATATGTATATATATATATGTATATATATGTGTATATATATATATGTATATATATGTGTGTATATATGTATATATATATATATGTGTGTGTGTGTGTGTATATATGTATAAATGTATGTATATATGTGTATGTATATATATGTGTGTATATATGTATATGTATATATGTATGTATATATGGGTGTGTATGTATATGTATATATGTATATATATGTGTGTGTATATATGTTTTTATACATATTATATATGTGTGTGTGTGTATATATATGTAAAATTGTAATTACAGGATAATTGGAGTTTATTTAATGCCCTGCCTGAGCTTTATTTCTCTTTTGGAATTATTGCCCTTTTCCTGCCCAATCCAGCTGTGGATTCAACACTCAACACTCATAAAAACCAAGCAGATCATGGCAAAAAAAAAAAAAAAAAAAAAAAAAAAGAGGCACTTGGGAGCAACTCGCTGCACATCCAGCCCCAAAGCCAGGGAATATCCGTGCCCTGGGGAGGGTGGAAGGTGCAGCAACCACATCAAGGGATTCCTGGCTCTGCTCGGAGCTGGATGGGCTGGATGCAAACCCACCGTGGCTGACTCGGGGCCGCGCCAGCTCTGCAGGTTCAGGGCTCAGCAAAAGCGACATTTGGGGCGGAGGGGCCGCCCGGTTTGGCCGCCGCTCCTCCTGCCCGTCCCTGTCGTGCCCCTGTCGCGACTTAGGGCAGCCAGGTTAGGGCAGCGCCTTTGTCATGGAATTCTTGGCCGGGCTTCAGAGGATCCACCCTGGGGAATACACAGCGGGCATGCCCTCCCTGCGACAGCCCTGCCGGCGACAAACAGCCCGAGGGGGGACAGTGACACTGCGGAATGCCACCGGAATGCCACCGGAATGCCACTGGAATGCCACCGCATTTACACCCCAGCCCCTCCCGTTCCCTTCCCTTGGCTCAGGCTGCACCTCCCCAGCTCCGGAGTGACCCCCCAGCCCAGCGTGGATCATGTCACCGGATGACATTTGTAACCACCTGCGCTCTTTGCTGTTGTTGCAACACGGTCACTTTGGGTATTTTATCCCTGGGTCCAGCGGGAATCATTTTTATTAGCGGGGCAAAAAACACGCAAAAGGTTAATTCCAGCAGTGGGTTTTATCAGCAGCACTGATTTCATCAGCGCCACCTCCCCTGTGCTGGTCAGCAGGTGGACATCCAAAACCCATGCAAAGTCCACTGAGGATATTTGATTTTTAGACTATAAATTCCCCAGAAACACCAAAATTACTCATTTTGTTGAGAAAAGGAGCTGCTTGAACCATGGAAAAATTAAATGTATCCCCCCAGCAGCTTCTACAATAACAACTCACTTCTGCTTTGCACTGGGATCTTTAGAGAGGCTCATCCTTCCATTTTATTAAAAATAGGACTTAAAAACATATTTTGGTGTGCCGGGTTCTCTGAGAAGATTTGGTCTGACAATACAAATATGGTCAGCTTTATAGCAGTAATTATAATTAGAGGATAATTAGAGTTTATTTAATGCCCTGCCTGAGCTTTGTTTGTCCCCTTTGGAATTATTGCCCTTTTCCTGCCCAATCCAGCTGTGCCCTGTCCTTTGTGCCACTCAACGCTCATGAAAACCAAGCAAATCATGGCAAAAAAAGAAAAAAAAGAGGCACTGGGAGCAACTCCCTGCACATCCAGCCCCAAACCCAGGGAATATCCGTGCCCTGGGGGGGAAGGTGCAGTAACCACATCAAGGCTGGATTAAAAGTCACTGTGGCTGACTCAGAGATGCCCCAGTTTTGCACATTTATGTCCTGCCCGTAGCTCAAGAGAACCCCAAAAAATGAGGTTGTAGCAGTGGGAAGGATCTAATTTGTTTGGCTGGTAACACAGAGCAGTTCACAGTGTGTGTTTTATACATTCCCGGTATTGTTATTTTTAGTTTCAGCCCGTGAGCCCATTTCTTCGGGCTGCTGAGACAGGAAAACAACAACCACTGCCCAAGTCATGTCAATTTTTTATTTCAAACTGTTGCAATACTGCATTAGTTACTGACTGATGTGGATTAAACCTCCCAGCAGTGTTTCCTCTTCACATAAACATGATAATACTGCAGTTTTACAAGAATCAGGCCCCGGCCTCTAAAATATTTCTGTGTAACAGCAAGCAATTAAAAAAATAGCTAAGTTTTCATATTGTTGATTTATTTATTGCCTATAATCTGCTTTCAAATTCTCCTGCAATAAAAACTCTGTGGCCCCACAGTGGGCAGATATCCATATAGAAAATACACCTTTAAACTTCTTCACGTGATTTTGAGTCCCAGGACCACAAATTAAAGATACAGAAAGGAGGAACAGCGTGTGGATGAGAAGGAAACAGGTACAGAGTCACACAAGAGGGTAGAGAACAAACACCGTCCTTTTTCAAACTCATCACTCCTGATGGAGGCACCAGCGAAGCAGAATAAAGGCAGGGATTTTCTGACTCAGATTGGAAAGACTCAGGGGTTTATCCGCCTGCACGAACAACACTTCACTTTGTTTAAAATATTTCTTGGTCTTTCTGTTGCTTTAAAAAACAAGAATTATTTCAGCTGGCACAGCCCATGGCCACGTTCCCCCCTCACTGCCCAGCCCAGAAAGGGCATCTTTGATGGGGCTTTTTTACAAGACTAAATCTGTTTTACAAGACTAAAATCAAGGTGGGGGTTGTTGGGTTTGTTTTGCCTTTTCTTTTGAAGCACCTCTTGCCACGGAGGGGTCTCTGCAAACACACACAGGGAGATCCCTTTCCTGTCTGCTGCGGGTTTTACTCGAGCTCAAGCAACGGCTCTTCCTTGTTTTTCATGACATTTGTCTCCTGTGTCAGATGTTAACCCACAGAAGTGTGGAAAATAACCCTCCTCGAGGCGCTGGAAACCGCTGGGCAGAACAGAAAGGATGTAAAATAGCAATGGCAAAAAGAGCTTCCTTTGGCTTTTTGCTTGACTTTTAGAGGCGCTTATAAAAGAGAAGGTGCAGACACCAAAAAGGCACTGGTTGGTGGTAAAGTGACATGGAAAAGAGGTTTTGCTGCCCAGGAATTCCCTCCCAGCCCAAACCATTCCATGATTCTACAGCTGGATGGGAATTTTCAGTGCCAAGCAAGCTGGGCACTGGGTGGGTCCTGGGCAGGGATTTCTCCACCTTTAGGGCTCTAACACTTGATCTCTTCGCCAAAACACTTTAAGGTGCATATACAAAAATCAATAAATAACACCTGAATCTCAAATAGTTTCAGGACAGATCATTAAAAAACTTAGACATGCCTCCTCATGGTCTACAAAGAACTAGAAATATTTATAGGATTAAAACCCATTTTCTTTCTTTTCTTTTTTTTTAACACAATGAAGTAAAATTCAGCCAGACACTTCTTTTTTTTTGTTTCTGAACAGCTCTCCATGTTTCCACAGTGAAAACAAAGGCACAGAAAAGAGGGTATTTAAGCACTTCTAAACCCAAATTTAGCAACATTTGCACCAGGTATTTCAACTTTTAATTCAAACACTGGAATCCTACTTATAAATTTCTTACTGTTCACTTATCAATCAGCTCCAGAGAATGAAAACTCAGGGTTTTTTGTGCTCAGTGAAGGTTCCTGTTCTTGCTACTTTCTCCCCCAATAGATTATACAGAGTAAGAAGAGACAGGCAGGAGGAAGAATTTGCCAAAGAAAACCAGCCCTAATTCAGCAGGAATCAGGACAGAGCAATTTATAGTCCTGTTTTCAAGGGGAAAATGTCACTGAAGGCCATTTGCTGAAATCCAAACCTAAAACCCGGGCAGGGCAATTCTGTAACATCCCACACTGATATCAAAGAGTCCTGGAGTATCCAAAATACACCAAACCCCACACAACATTTTAACCCCAGCCCTGCGCTCTGGGTCTCCTACAAACCCTCCGGAGATCTCTGCTGTGCCTGCACCACTTTTTGGGCTCCAGTTTTCCTCCACAACGAGTACCTGGGGAATGTGGGGGGCAGGAGGCACCAAAGGGAAGCGGGGAGTGGTTTCTTCATTTCCTTTTGTCCCACAAAGTCTTCTCCTCCTCCTCTTCCCCACTAAAAGCAGCAGGGGGGACTTTCAGAGAGCTGTTTCCTACCCCAGCCCTGCCACCAAATTCCCTCTTGGCTGCAGGATAATGGTGGGAAGGCAATTCATGAGCAGTTGCAAAGCTGTTTGGGATGGTGGGATGGTGCTAAAAGGGAAAAGGACTGTTGTTGTGGCACACAAAGGGGTTTACAGCCTATCCCTCATCCAGCTCTCCATGCCCCAGTAAAGGGGCAGCAGAACAGGAATGGGATTGTGCCAGAGGGGGAATGAGGAGGAAGGACAGAAGGCAGCTGGGCAATTCCTGACCCAAACTGAGTCAGAACTCAGGGGAGGGAAGGGGCTGGGCTGCACCACTCCCCAAATTCACCCTGCTGGTTCCACAGCTCTGGTTCCGTGGGCACCACGTTGATCCACATCCCCCTTCACATCTTGAGGACGTTCAGTGGCAGTGCTGGGATGTGCCGGTCCCTCCAGGAGAGACTCTGCAATCCCAGAGCGTGGGGGAAAGAGCTGGAATCCCACTCTGGGAATGCACAGGCACACGGAGAGCTCCTGGACTCCGTGTGCGAACCAAGGTCACTGCAGGGCTTTGGGCTGGTGCCTCTGGGCATGGTGGGGGATAAAGGTGCAGCAATATTAAAAATATTCCTTCAGCAGCCTGGAACAGGCCAGCACGTGGCAGGAGGTGAAGTGCTCAGAATTTTAAAACACAAGTGTAATCCAAGCCATGTGCTTGGGCAGGGACTGTGCTCCAGCAGAGCAGCAGAGCTCCAGCTACACTGGAAAAAAGGAGGAACCTTCTCACTCCTCTTCTTTCCACTCCTCACTCAAGTCACTGCAGCAATGCTTTACTGGAGAAAGAATATTCACTAAAGAGAGAACAATCCATGAACACGTAAAAAACCACCCCAAAGCCTGTGACAGCCACTTCAGGGAGAAATGATGATGACAATAAAAGGACCACCACTGCTGGAGCCGAGGAGATGGCCTGTCAGGGGCTCTAACAACAAGCCCAGCCTGGTGGGGAGGTCTCTTTTAAGTTAATATAATCCCCACTCCCAGAAGCGGAGGAACTTCCATCACCCGTGGATGAGGACATCATCTTTTCAATCAGCACTCTGGAAGACAAACATTTGGGAGTTTGGTTTGTGGGGTTTTTTTTAACCAGCAGCTTTGGGTCACACAGCTCTTCAGCAGTGCAGAGAAGAGACAGCAATTCAGCCCAGGAGGGACACAAAACTCCAGCAAATGATTGGAAAATCAGGTTAAGGGACTTCACAGCACTGACAAGAGGAGTCCTTTGATTACCTGGCAGCATCAGGAGACTCTGCAGAGATGGAATAACTAAAAACACCTCCTGCAACCACCTCATCTCAGGTCCAGTGAAGGACTGGGACACATCAACACACTCCCTCTGTAGCACCTGCCCAAGCTCAGAGCTTATCCAAGGAGAGAACTCCCAACCTTTCTGAATTCAGTTTCTTTGGGGAGATTTACTGTGTATTTTTGCTGCTCTTTGTTCCTCACTGACAGCATCTCCCTCACTGGGTTGGAAGAGATCACAGAATCAGGGAATCACAGAATGGTTTGGGTTGGAAGGGACCTTAAAGATCATCTCATCCCACCCGCTGCCATGGGCAGGGACACCTTCCACAGACCAGGTCACTCCAAGCCCCGTCCAACCTGGCCTTGGACACTTGCAGGGAATGGGATGACCACAACCTCTCTGGGCAGGGAATTAACTCTTGGATGCATCACCAGGCACTGTTCCTACCTCATGGACTCATTGATGTTCTTGTTCTCCTTGACAGATGTCTCCACCCATCCTGAAAAGCCATTTTCTTTGCTGAACCGATCCACTTCTTCTCTTGTCACTGCCCAGGGGGAAAGGTCACACTGTAAAACAGGAATCAGGCATTTCAGAATCCCAGAATGGTTTGAGGTGGAAGGCACCTTAAAGCTCATCCAGTCCCACTCCCTGCCACGGGCAGGGACACCTCCCACCAGCCCAGGTTGCTCCAAGCCCCGTCCAACCTGCCCTTGGACACTCCCAGGGATGGGGCAGCCACAGCTTCTCTGGGCACCCTGTGCCAGGGCCTGCCCACCCTCCCAGGGAAGGATTCCTTCCTAATTTTTAAGCTGGAAGGGCCCCTGGTGCCTGTGTGCAGCTCGGCCCTGCACATCTCCCCCTCCCGGGCTGCCAGAGCTCTCAGGACAAGGTTCTGAATGGGATGTTGCAAACAGCAGTTCATTTATCTCATCTGTGCTCCTGACACACCTCAGGGAGGCACGCAGGGAATGGAGAGCTCCAAACCCCATCCCAAATGTTCCCGAGCTCTCCGCAGCCAGGGGAGCACTCACAGCTGTGGTGGCACCAGGGGGGCAGAGAGAGACCCTGACCCATCACACCTCCTGGGTCAGGCACACGGATGTCCCTAAAACAGGCAGAACTCTCACCTCAGGACAGAATCCCTGAGGCTGGAAAAGCCCTCCAGGATCTCTGAGCCCACCCTATGCCCGATGTCCAGCTTGTCCCCCAGCCCAGAGCTCTGAGTGCCACCTCCAGTCCTTCCTCGGACACCTCCAGGGCTGGGCACTCCAAACCTCCCTGGGCAGCCTCTTCCAATGCCTGACCACCCTTTCCATGAGGAAATTCCTCCTGCTGTCCCACCTGCCCCTGCCCTGGCCCAGCCTGAGGCCGTTCCCTCCCCTCCTGTCCCTGTTCCCTGGGAGCAGAGCCCGACCCGCCCCGGCTCCCCCCTCCTGTCAGGGAATTTCAGGGAGCAATCCAGGCAAACAGTTATTGAGGGAAGTGTAATTTGTGGAGAAGTGGAAAAACAAAACCACTCTCCTGCCCACCCATCATGTTTTTGAGTCATCTCCAGTTTTAGGCTCTCCCAAACCAGGCAAGTCTCAAACTGAATGTGGAAAGAGCTGCTGAGCCAGTGCTGGCACACGAGGAGCACAAAGGGAGCTTTCAAATTAAGGAAAAAATACATCATTAAAAGGCAGCAGTCGGTCCATGCCGGGAAACCTGGGGCTGCATCCAAACGGGGATGAGACATCCCTCCCTCCAGCAGCTCACAACACACACAACACACACACAAACCACACACAGACACCCCCAGAGCTCCTCACCTTGTTGGCCAGCAGCAGGCACGGCACAGGATTCCCATCTGGCAGCAGGAGTTTGCTGTCCAAGTCCTGCTTCCACTTCTGGCTGTTGCTGAAGGTGCTGATGTTGGTGACATCAAACATGATCACACAGGCTGAGGCCTCCCTGTAGTACAGGCGGGTCATGGATGTGAAACGTTCCTGTCCTTTGGGATCAAAAGGCAAAACATTACCCCCCAGAGTTCCTACTTTTAGATCTGCTCATGCAAATGATGTGTTTGTCATGGTCCATCCTTTTCTCAGCTGACACTAATGATCCTCATTTAAATAATGAGGAAGTACAGCCACTCCAGTTTGCTCCAGTGAAGGGGCTGCAGCAAACTGGGCAGCTCTGAATCCTGACCCAGCACTCAGGTCATAAAGTCATGGAATCCCAGAGTGGTTTGGGTTGGAAGGGACATTAAAGCCCATCCCATCCCACCCCCTGCCACGGGCAGGGACACCTCCCACTAGCCCAGGTTGTTCCAAGCCCTGTCCAGCCTGGCCTTGGACACTTCCAGGGATGGGGCAGCCACAATATTTGCATAATTATGCACATAATTATTCCTGGTGTAACCTGGAGTCCCCTGAAGCCACCTGTGTGTCCCCACACACCTCTGAGGTGCCAGCAATGCCCAGTCTGGGCATCCCCTTCTCTCGGGGCACAACAAGGGCACAGTGCCAGCCTGGCCCTCCCCCTGCTTTCCACATCTCAAAAGCCTTTTTGGGGCTGAAATTGAAACCAGTTTCTTGCTGCAATCCTCCCGCTGCCAACTTCTCCTTCCTGTTTGCCTTTTCCGGGATCCCAGACCCAGGTGGCTCAGCAGTGAAACTGAAGGAAACCACAGCCCTGTTTTTCTCCTCTCTCCAGATCCAGAGGTGACATTTTAGAGATGCTGCAGCCCCAGCCTGTCCTGGGGTCAGGGAATTTGGGAATCACGTTTCTCTGCACCTCTGCAGGGAGCAGGTGCTCCTCACTCCACCTCAGCACATGCAACACTCTCCCTCAGAGCGTGTTCCATCTCCAACCTGGTCCCACCACCTCGGGGGCACCCACCAGCCTCCTCTTGCCATGCCTGCTCCCGAGGGATCCAGGCTCTGCTCCCACAGCTCATGGAGCAGCCAGATCCCACTCCCAGCAGCCAGAGCAGTGCAAGGTCCATGCAGCTGCTCCATGCAAGGCTCAGGATTCCTGGCTGTCATGTCAGAAATCCAGGGTTTAACACCAGACTTGGAGCTGAGAAGTCACATATCCAGCTGCAGCTGATCCTCTTCCCCCATTCCCTCTGCTCCGGCTTTGAAATCCACAGGAAATGCTCAGCAGGAATTACTGTCCGTGCTGCTGAGCTCATTGCAAATGGGCTTTTAATTAAATATTCAAATTACTATGGCAGGCTAGAGTCAGCCCTGCAAACCAGAACAGTCTTCCAGAGGCTCCTGGGATTTATTTTGGTAGCAGAAGGAAAACAAAAAGAAAGGACACGTGAGAGGAAGAGGAAAAGGGAAGGGGAAAAGGGCCAAGACATTGAGGACTTTAAATCCTGCTCCGGGGCATTTCCTGGTCCCTGTGAACACACCTGCAATGTCCCAGAGCTGCAGCCGCACCGTCTCCGACTCCGACCACTGAACCACCTTCAACGCGAAATCCACTGGAGAATCCCAAAAAAACCAAAGGAAACCTGATCAGGGGTGTTCTGCACCCGGGGGCTCATTCCTCCACAGCCTCTCCCCATCTCCCAGCACAGGGCAAACCATGGGACCTTTCAGATTCCTGAACCACCGGGTTTGTAACCAGCACAGCTCCAGGTTGGACGGGGCTCGGAGCCACCTGGGCTGGTGCAAAGTGTCCCTGCCCATGGCAGGGGGTGGAACAGGATGAGCTTTGAGGTCCCTTCCATCATTCCATGAGTTGATACAACACTGCAGTGAGTTAAAAGGGGAATCCCTGTGCTCCTCAGATTATGATGTGTCAGGTTTTCACTGCAGGGGAAAACCTCTCTGGCGCCGCTGGCAGCCAGACCCAGCAGGGCTGGGACTTACCAAAACCAGGAACTAAGGATAAAAAAAAGGAAAGAAAAACGTCTGCAGCTCTTCCTGCTGGGAGGGACCGTGGGCACAGCCCAGCTCTCTGCCCACTGGGATGTGGCTCTCCAGTGTTTTCCACTTTTAATCCATCCCCTCTGGCTTCATGAAAAAGATTTAAACAGCCATGCTCGGACCTCCCTCCTTGGACTATTTTGGGTCCTTGGGGAGTTTTCCAGAGTAAAGCCTTGGCAGCTCCTGCTCCTTGCAGGTTATTAATTTACACTGGTGTTGAACAAAGAACCACAATCCCACTCAGCCCCATTCCCAGCCTCCTCCTTACAGACCTGTCGCTGCTCCATCCCATTCCCAAACTCTGCCAACACCCCAGTGGAGGTTCCAGGCTGTTTAATAAATGCCAAACCAGCGCTGCTGCTGGTTGTGCTGGGAAGAGCTGAGCCTGTAACCTCAGACTGTATTCCCAAGGGAATGGGGCACCCCGAATGGGCCAGGAAGAGGAACAGAATCCCCCGGGGGCTCAGGGAGAGGGTCTTGAAGCTGCAGCGGGAGATGCCCAACAAACCACCGATGGGAGGTTGTTCCTTTCCCAAATTCCCATTCCCGCGGCTGCGGGGGGAGCGGGACGAGCATCCCACGGGCGAGGGGCGGCGGTCCCGGGATGCTCCAAGAGCGGGGCTGGAGCTCGGGCTGCGAATCGGGGACAGACCCGGTGGAGAGGCCGGTGCCGGTCCTGAGGAGGGCACCGGGATCCCTGAGAGGGTATCGGGACCCAAGGGAGGGCACCGAGACCCCAGGAATTGTACCGGGACCCCAGGAATGGCATCGGGACCCCTGGGATGGCACCGGGACCCGAGAGGTGGCACCGGGACCCAAGGGATGGCACCAGGACCCCGGGAATGGCGCTGGGACCTCGGGGATGATACCGGGACCCGAGGGATGACACCGGGACGCCAGGGATGGCACCGAGACCCCGACGGAGCCAGAGACCCCAGGAAGCTCCCGGGACAGCGGGATGGCACCGGGACCCGATGGAGGGTATCGGGACCCCAGGGAAGGCACCGGGACCCCGCGGAAACCCCCAGGACCCCCGGGATGGCACCGGGACCCCCCCGCTCACCGCCCACGGTGGATTTGTAGTGCCGATTGAAGCTGTCGTTCGCGTAGCGCTGCACCAGCGAGGTTTTGCCCACCGTGGCGTCCCCGACCACCAGCACCTTGAACATGCGGTCGCGCTGCCCCATCCCGGCCCGGCCCGGCCCGCCGGTCATGTGAGGGTCAGGTGGGGCAGCGGCGGAACCGCTGGGGCTGCCGGGACCTGTAGTTCGCTGCGATGGAACCGGAGCTGCCTGCCCCGGGCACCCCCGGGCCCAGCCCTGTGCATCCCCTGCATCCCTGGATCCAGCCCTGTGCTTCCCCTGCACCCCCGGACCCAGCGCTGTACATCCCCTGCACCTCCAGATCCAGCCCTGTCTGTGCATCCCCTGCATCCCTGGATCCAGCCCTGTGCATCCCCTGCATCCCTGGATCCAGCCCTGTGTATCCCCTGCACCCCCAGATCCAGCCCCTGTGCATCCCCTGCATCCCCAGCCTATGCACCCCTGGATCCAGCCTTGTGCATCCCTTGCACCCCCAGCCCCGTGCACCTCCAAGATCCAGCCCTGTGCATCCTCCTGCACCTCCAGATCCAGCTTTCTGCACCCCTTGTGCATCCCCCTTCATTCCCAGCCCCATTGTTCTGCACCCCTTACCCCGTGCACCCTCAGCCCCAGCCCTCTGCACCCCCAGATCCAACTCTCTGCTTCCCTGGATCCAGCCCTGTGCATCCCCTGCACCCCCAGCCCCAGTCACGTCCACAACCAGCCTCAGCCCCAGCGCCAGGAAAGGCCAACACATCACGCCCACCCCGGGAGTCCAGGTTAAGGCATGATCCTTGAATATCACCCTCATACTCAGGGTGTGGGACACGGGCAGGGTGGCTGCTCCCCCATCTCTGGCATTGCCAGGGCTTTGTTTGGGGATTCTGCACCACCATCCTTGTTTGGGCGAGCTGGAGGCACAGTCCTGCAGGGAAACAGTCCCCAGTAGCACCTCCCACAGCTGGGGAGGATGGGAGTCCTCCCACAGCCACCAATTCCTGCAAAGCCAGGGGCTCAGGGTGCCCCAAAGGCTGCAGAACCCTTTTGTCTCACAAAGCTTAATCAACAGGCACAGGCAGAGGCCACGTGTGAGCAGCACTCGGGTTCTGTATCCAGAACAAACACCCAGATTCCTGCTGGGAGCCCCTCTGAGCTCCCAGGACCCGACCAAGGCCAGGTCGAGGTAATCTGGCACTTACACTAATCCCAGTTTGCTTCATGCCCAACAATTTATTTGATTTTCATAGCTCTCTTGCCAGTGGATATCAAAAGAGCTTCAGAGTGAGCTAAAATAAGATGCAAAACATGAGAGACCTTTAACCAAGCAGAGGCACAAGGAGGAAACACCCCACAGTCCACATAAATAAATGTCATCTTTATTTAACCAAATATAATTTATCAGTTAAGTTGACATCCGTCAGTTATAGGAACTATAAATAATAAAGACAGTCTTTTTTCCTTTAATAAAAGAATAGACCAGGATTTTCATCTGCAGGCAGCTGTAGAGTAGGCATGCATTTGAGTGCAACCAGTGGGAAGAGGTTTTTCCATCAATATTCCTCAGTTTTAAATTAGATTCTTCCCTGACCATTCCCCAAACACACCTTTAGACCATAAATAACATACGGATCCCCAGCCCAGCAGCTCCCACCCCTCTGGGTCTCTGCACTGCACAGGAGGCCACGAGGGGCAGGTTCTTCCTCATTTTTTGGGGAAGTGAAGAGTGGTGTGAACATCTAAAAGACCAGGAGAGTTTCTCTATATATACATAAAAGCTGAAGTGTTAATGGAAGGAAGTCTTGTATCTATTCCTCAACATCAGGCAGAGAAATCGGGTGAGCAGCAGAGAGTATTCCAGAATTCTCCTGGCTGAGAGTTCAGCACGGCAGTGCTGGGGTTTATTTTTGAGCACAGCTTTGGCCAAATGAGGTCTGTGAGATGTCACCAGGGCAGAGAGAGGAGGGTGAGAGCTGCTCCCACACAGGACATGGTGCAGAGGAGAAAGGGAAATGAGCCTGATGTTGGATTAGCACGGGAGAAAGGGGAAAATCATCTCAAAACTATGTCACCTGCCCTTCTGAGGGGCTGAGAGGGAACAGCCTGGATCCCACCTCTGCCTCCTGCACACCACCAACCCCAGGGAAGGGTTCCACAACTTCAGAGAGGGCCTGGAGCAGGCTGCTGCTTGATTTGGTTTGGATATACCTGCTCCAGAACTCACTGATCCTGATCTTTCTTCCCAACAGGCTCAGCTCTAGAGTAAGGACAAACTGTGCACCCAGATCTCTGGGTTGGGACAATGATCCCGGACTAACTTTGGCCTTGACTTGCCCCTCGGATGCATTAGCTCTGGTTTCTGGGAGAGGCAGGAACTGTCCCCAAGGAATTGCTCCTTGCCTGAAAAGCAAAGCTGTCTCCACTTAGGCTGGGCTTTGTAGAGCTCAGGTAGGTCTGGCATTGTCCAGAATAACAAAGATCTCCCAAGCTGGGCTGTCACCCCAATCCCAGATATTACACCCCTGCCCAAGGGCAGGAGGGTTCCTGTGCTCCAGCCCTGTCCTGAGAGCTGCTCCAAGAGCCAGGGCTCCAGGAATCCAGCTGTGCCTGCTGACCTGTTTTCCAGCTGCTGCCTGTGCAGAGAGAGGAACCCCAAGGCTGAACATGGATGATCTTCTCTAACACACACCAAGCACCTAATGCTCCCCAGCCTGGAACACCTCAGGCTCAGCTGGGAGAGGTATGGGGTGGCTTCTTCCTGGCTGCGCTGGGCCCATCAGCAGCGCTCAGACACTGAAAGCAAATCTGCACACACAAAATAGGAGCTATTTTTCCATCCACCCCTTCAGGGGAACTCTGAACAGACTGCCCACACCAGCACGAAGGAGAGGCTGCAAAGAGCATCCAGCAAATCCTCCAGTGGAGCACTGGCAGGTGGAAGGAGGGAAGATGGATGGGGAGAAGCACAGAGCAGCTGAGCTCAGCTCACAAGAGGCAGAACAAGCAGTCTGAGATGCTGCTGGATGGTTGGCAAAAGGGACACTAAATCTGCCAGCAGAGACCAGCCTGCTCATGGCCAGGCTTGGGGGCTTTGCAGTCCTCAGTCCCGAGATCCCTCACTTCCCTGTGGGCACACAGGACCCTTCCTCACCATCTTCACTCCTCCCTCTCCCAGAGACTCATCCTTTGGATTCTGGGCACAGGATGGAGCTTCAGAGAGCCAACACAAGGCAGGAGGGCAGCAGGGCAGAGAAGGCAGGAGACACCCTGTGCCCTCACGCATGAGGTTGTACTTTGCTGGAAGGTGCCAGTTCAGCAAAATAAACTTGAACTTGACCTCCAGGATTTAAAACGCTTATGAAGCGGAAAAGCAGCCCTTCACCTCGAGTGAGAGGGGCAGGGTGGGCTCCTTGCATGGTCTGACTGATCAGGAACTGCACTGTAACCTTGGTTCAGCCATAGCTACTACGGAATTGCACTTGGTGATTGTCTCATTACACTTTTTTATTTTCTCCTTCCTAAAACTAGGTAAGATTTTCTGTACAAACTCGGCTTGAAATATAAACCACATAAAATTCCCATTGAAAATAATGAGAATCTGATATTAAAGATGAAGTCTCAAGAGAGACAGGGAGGAATCAAAGAAGAGTAAAGGTGGAGGAAAAGAAGCAACAAGAAATGAAAGGAGGAGAGCTGTGGGAAGAGGGGAGCAGGGAGAGCTAATCCCCCACATCAGAGTCCCGGTCCCCGATGAGCCAGAGGATGCGGAAGCTGAGAGCGAGGAGCCCTGTGCCAATCAGGTCCCCCAGTGCTGTCAAGTACGGGATGGAGAAGTTGTCAGGGTCGAGGTCCCTACCCCACATCCAGTGCACCATCCAGTCAGCAATGTAGAGCAGAGTAAGAACCTGGGAGGCAGGAAGGAAAGAGCCACGTCAGCCACAGATCCTGACCTCTGCAATCCCACTGTTGGGGCAACTCCAGCTGGGCAGGGCTGGGCTCAGTAGGGAATTCCCTATCCAGAGTGTCTTTCCCAGCCCTGCAACACATGCAGGCACTCCTGCAAGTGGATTTCTGCAAGACAAATAGCCCAGTCTGTGTATCCTTCAACACAGCCATCACTCCAAAGCTCCAGGAGGAGACTGGGAGCCACAGAGCTGGCAGAGAAGCAGGACAAAGCAGGACAAGACATGTGTTCCCTGCAAATTCCACATCCTGTTTTCTTCTCCAGGAGCTTTAAAATTGCTAAATCACCTCATAGGACAGGTTAACACAGAAGAGGTAAACACCTCTGCCATCAGAAGGACTTAAAAGAGACAAAAGACTCAAAACTTGCCAAGAATGGCAGGAAGGATTAATTGTGCGTCCAGGTGTCAACAAAGGAATTATTCAGTTCTACCTGGAATCCCTTTCCCAAGAACAGAAATTTCTCATCCAGGGAAAGTTTACTGCTGTGTCCTCAGCTCTGGATCTCCCACTCTGCAGGTGACATGGCAGTGTCCCCTTGGCCACTCACCTGGAGCAGTGCAGCTGTCATGTAGAACACGATGAAGATCAGGGTGAGTGTGGTGTGCCCACCCTGCATGGAGCTGATGGTGTAGAGGAAAACCAAGTGTCCAGGCACCACCAGGAAGAAGAGCACACGGGCAGAGCGGGAGTTCACGTCTGTGAGGGGGCAGAGATGGACAGCAGGCTTGAGACTGGCCTAAACACACAGCTCTGCAGCTTACCTGGGCTCTGGGGGACAAGGCAGCACAGCTATGGCCAACCCAGAAGCAGGGGCCACCACACTGGCTCCTACTCCCACACTGCAGATTTGGGCTGGAAGGCAGCACCCTGAACACTGACCCAACCATCAGGATACCCAAGGACTCTGCACTAAGAAGGGCTTAATTCTGTCCCCAGAGTAAAAGTTGGCTCAGAGCTCAGCTGCCAAAAGGATCACGTCCCACCTCTGACAGTGCTCAGCACAGAGCTCTCAAACATTTACCATGAACCCTGAATTTCCTTGGATTTTTGCCTGTACCTTGTCTGGTGATCAGTTTTCTAACAGATCATCACCACACTGGAGATCTCTCCCCTCTCCTTGCTCTTCTCCTTGGCATAGAAGGCCAGGACCCTCGAAGTGTCCAAGGCTAGGTTGGACAGGGCTTGGAGCAACCTGGTCTAGAGAGATGAGCTTTAAGGTCCCTTCCAGCCCAAACCATTCTGGGATTCCATGCCCCAGGCTGCCAAGCTGATCTAGGAAGTTTGGAGAGTAACAACCTCTGCCCACTTTCTGTGCTGGAATTTGGGCTGTGCTCTGCCCCACCACTGCCTCCCAACAGCCACTGCCACAGAGAGCCCAGCCAGCAAGCGCAGCCACTGCTGCTGCCACAAGTCAGTGTATTTCAAGAGATACCTGAGCTGCAGAAAGTGCTGCAAGGGCTGGGGCACTTCCAAGGGGCCGCTTTGGAGCTCTCCCCAGGCATCCCACTCATGTGCAGGTAGGTGGAGATGCGGCTGGCCTGCACTGCCACCAGGTTGCCACCCACACCTGCGGGTCAGGGGAGAGAGCAAGGTGATGTCTCCAACACTTTGAAGAGCTATTTTCAACACCCAGCAGATCTAGAATTGCCAGGTGCTGGGATAATGTAGGGCAATTCTATTTTTGACCCAAATTCCACTTCTGCAGGATGTAAGGAGCTCAGACAAAGCACACTGTTCTGTGGCTTCCCTTCAGGCCCCTCAGTAAAATAGATGCCATTCTATTAGTGGAGCTTGGGTTGGAAGAAATATGTGAAACAAAAATGATGAGTCAGGCACCAAAACAGACACAGGAAGTTTAAAACTATTATTTTTCACATGAGGCATAATGAAACTGTGAAACTCACCAGCACAAGAGGCACTGGCTCAGAATTAACTCCATTTCTTGCAAAAAGTAATTAAAAAAAAAAAAAAAGAGGAGTTTCCCTGGTTAATTAGGCAGAAAGGAGGTCAGAGCTTTACACCAGAAGCAATTAGGTTTCCTGACTCTGAGGAGCAAATACAAATCTTTATGTTGCCAGGTGCCACAAGGCAAATATTTTGGAAGATGGGGGTGTCCCACCAGACAGGAGGAATCAGGAAATTAAGAGGTCCCTGGAGAGGTGTCTTGTGGGGAATACCCTCCCAGGCCAGTCACCCTTCAGTGAAAGGCTGGCATGGTGCTGTAAAGCTTGAGTCAAACCACATTGTCTCACTGGCATCCAAAAGAGAATCAGTGTCCTTAACCTGCTTGAAATAAGGCACACAGGACAATTCTGTTTGCTAAGAGCCTCCAAGAACTGCAACACCAAGCAGGGTGGAAAGGACTCACCATTGATCACTGGTGTGAAAACAGCCATCCCAGCAAAGTTTGGATCCGAGACCGTCCTGTCCAAAATCAACCCCCCAACGCTGCAGGGGGAAAATTGAAGAGGTCAGGGCTGAAATACTCCCATGAGGTGGGTCTGTGTGTGCTTGGGGACAGGAACCCTCCCACCTGCTGATGGCCATGGCGATGACAACGGGCTCCCAGCTGGAACAAAGCACCTCCCAGGTCGCAGAATCCTTCCTGGCAATGAAGATCCAGATGGGCAGCAGGGCCAAGAACAAGGCACACACCAGGGCGTTCATGTAGAATTTGCTCTCTAGGGGAGACATAAGCAGAGGTATCAAGGACACATCCCACTGCAGTGAGGCAGGTGCTGCTTCAGCAGAGCTCAGCGAGCCTGTCTAGAGACTGCTGGAGTTGGGAACACCAGGAAGGGCAGGGAAACTGGGCCAGTGCAGCCTCAGCTCTGCAGGACATGGTCCTTCTTTCTCCTGGTGTACTCGCAGGAATGTCAGAACATCCCAGGTCACAAGGCTGTGAGTACAACACCTGGGTCTGCTTATCAACAGATCCCAGTGAGATCTCTTCCATTTCAACTGCTCATTCCCACCTCCTGCTCCCGGGCAGGACCTCCCAATGTTGCTTCACCTCTGGATGAACCTGGCTGAGTCACATCCCCTGTATCCCAGCCCCAGGGAAGGAAGGCGGAGGGGAGGGAGGAGGAAGTGGAGAGTCTACAGCTGCAGCCCTGCACTGAGGATCCCCAGCTGGTGCTGACAGCACAACAGATGAAATCCAAACCTTCCTTCTCCCAGTGCTTCAGCCACAGACAAGCCCCCTGGCACCTGGAAGGGGGACAACCTCTCCCTTACCACTTTATCTGTCAAGAAGGAAGGGTGCAGGTCCCTGCCAAGACTGTCTGCAGCTACAAGGCACTAAGAAGGTCCATTTCCTGCCCTTATCAGTATGACTAGGTCTCACTAACTGAGGTAGCTCCAGAGCAGGAATCCTACATATCCCAAGAACAGAAAGGGCAAAGGAAGAGTGGGAGATGAGTGGGAGAGGCAGCACCACATGGAAGGACCAGGGAGAGACAAAGGCCTTTCGCTGCTCCTCACCCAGGTCCTTGTACAAGCCACAGCTGATTCCCGAAAGCAGAGCCAGGGTGACGAGATCCCCCAGGCTGGCAGCAATCGGGGTGGCCACGTTATCAGGATTGATCCCCATCTTTCTGGATCCGATGATGACCCCAATCATAATCATTCCTGTATCAAAAAAGAGGAAGAAAGCACGATGAGGCCAAAGGGAGCTGAGCATTTCAGGGAGAGGTGCAGGAAGGGTGTTCAGCATATGTGTCTCACCCAGAACAAGGGAAGCAACAAAGGCAGTGGCCACACTGCTGGCACAAAGCAGGACAGCGTGGTAAAGGCTGAAGTGCCCGTCTGGGATCCATCCGAACGCCACTGCTGCGATCGAGGCCAGGAAGCCAACCACGGTAGCCTGGACCTGCAAATGGAAACTAGAGGGTCACCGAGAGAGAAAACAGTCCTGTAGGGCAAACATGACTATGGAACAAAAAGGTGCCACTTGCCTCCCCATTAGATACAGAATATTGACAGTCAGTACAAAACCCAGGCATTTAAACCTTCTACATTTGCCAGAGTTGAGCTTGCACCAGCTACCAATATTCCACTTCCTTCTCCTTTTCCTTTTTCTTACCAGTAGCAGAGCCATATTTCCTGTTATCATCTTCCAGAACTCTTTGGGTGTGTCCATTTGGCCAATATTAGCCTGTAAGAGGACATGCAAACATCATTAAAGACTGACAGCACTTTGTACATGCTAACAGTCAAATTCCTGCCTTGCAGCTCTGCAAAGTTGTGCCAGGAGCAGGAGAGAATAATGATCTCAAATCCTCAGGTCTTACAGGAGAGTAATTCACAGAAAAGGCGAGCGTGTGTTTGTGTGTAGGTGTGAGTGACCCTTGGGCTGTACACCCGGAGTAACTACAGCACCTCTTCTAAAGGATACTCTGCTTTTGTACTCCCAGAAAGCAGTTTCCAGTTCCAGCTTCAGCACCTCCTTCTTCCCAGCTGTAGGAAAGGGCTGACTCTCCTTTGTGAGCCAGACCTGCTGCAGAGGGGTTTGAAGGGAGTGTGAAGGGCAATCGACATCAATCAAATGTCTGATGGAAATCTTGCAAAAGCACCCAGATCTCTGTCCCCGTGCAGTCACACACTGCTGCCCGTCTACTCACCAAATTCACTCCCCTGCTGATGCAGCCAAGCCTGGCTCAGGCCCAGCTGGGTCATGCTGCCCCTCGGGTCAGCCAGGCAGGAGGGAAGCAGGGGTCCCAGGTCAGCTGTGCGCCCCTGCCCCGACACGGAGCGAGGCCAGAGCAGCACGTGGGCAGAGGAAACTGGCAGCAAAAATTCATGTTTGGGTCAAAAGCTGAGCAAACAAGGCCAGTGCCACGTGGGGATGGACTAGCGGAAAGCAGCCACGGCACAGGGGTGACCTGGCTCCGCTGCAGCTGCGGGAGATGCTGATCAGGATAACCGGGAGAGACGGAAAGTTGCTTTAATTCCCTGGAGTAGGATCCAAAATAGCCCAGCGGAGTCGCTGCAGTTGGCTGGTCACTGCTCTTCCCTACCACCTTCTGGGGCTCTGTGGCACGTTGGAAGGATGAATAAGCAGAGTGTATAACCTTATATCCAATTTGTATTATTAGAACCTGATGAAGAGGAAGCAAGGGAGGGGCTCAAACACTGAAGTGGTAAATGCGCGTTGGAGCTGTTGGCTGAGAGCACCAAACTCAAACTTCTGCACAACAATGCAGCAGCAGTTTCCTCCTCTCAGGTTTCCTTGCTGGTCTCCAGCAAAGAAAAACAAATCAAGAAAACAAGGAGTCAGGGATCAGCTAATCCCTCTGCTCTCCTTGCTGCTCGTGCTTGAGAGCTGCCAGCTCAATTCAGCCAGCACTGAGATGCCCCCACCTCTGGAGCAAATTATTCTGGGCAGTTTAGTGGAGAGGAGGAAGGAATGGGGGAAAGCCAACAAAAAGTTGACTGGAGTAGCACATCCAGCACAGGAATTTGAGCTTCATATGAAGCCTGACCTTAAAATTCCAGCCACAGGGCAATTAGGTTGGGATTAACATAGCCTAGCTGTAGTCACTGCCAACAGGATTTAAATCCTTTAACTAATGGGAGAGTTTTGCTTCTTAATTGTGAAAGGAATTTCTGAGGTGCCTTAATGCAGCACTAATTAGAAACCCACAGTCTGAGAAACCACCCTGGGCTGCTTTCCTGTGGAGAGAGCACGGGATCCACACCGGGAAGCTCCAGTCAGAGGGGAGCTCCCTCCACATGCCTGCACATGGGACCCCATGGAGAGGGAAGAACAGGACAAGGGGAAAAAGGAAAGCCCAAAAGATTGCCCTATCCCACCATGCAGAGACACAAGGAGGTTGGACTTGATGGTCTTGGAGGTCTTTTACAACTTTAATGATTCTGTGATTCCATGATTTCAAGGAGGCAGAGTGGAAGGCTCTGGGATCCACATGGAGGGCAGCCAGGCCAAAGGGAAGCAGAGGCCAAAGCCTGGCTGTTGGCCCACAAGGCTGATGCCACAAGGCACCAGAAGACCAAGCTGGTGGGTGCTCTCTGTGCTGGTGTCCTTGTGACCCTCCTGCAGCCACCAGAGCAGCTGGGGCAAAGTTTTGCATTCCTGACTTTCCGCAGTCTCGGTTCTCTGCCAAGCCAGCCCAAACACTGCGCTGTGCCAGCCCCAGGAGGGAAGAGCACACAGAAGTGCCACATTCTGCCTTCGTCCCAGGAGAGCCAAGCACTCACCCTGACCAGCCCATGCTCAGAAAGTGCAAGCTGGCCAAGGCCAGGAGCGAGAAGGGCCCGTATCTGGGACAGCAGCAATCCTGTCATGATTCGAACAATAGAGAGGGAATAAAACAAAGGGATTTGTTTCCCAGAGCAAAGGGGCAAACAAAGCTCAGCCTCTGTCCCTGCAAGCCCTGGCACTGGAGCACAGCTGGCCAGGGGCAGTGTGGAGTCTCCCAGCAGCTTTGTGCTCCCCACAGTGCCTGGGGAGAGGAGCCCCAGCACCGAAGGGAAGCAGCCACGATCCAGCTTTTGCCAGGCAGTGCTGGCACAGCCATTCCCAAGGCAGCTCAGGGCCCTGCTCTTTCAGGGAACAAAGGGCAAGGGCTGGATCCAAGAAGGAGGTGGTCCCCATGGTCAGCAGCAAACATCAGGCCAAGCCAAGGGCTACTCCAGGGAAATGCTGTTTGCCTTCCTGCTCCCCAGGAACAGCTTTGGCCCCTGCAGAACACGATGCTCATGTGCCACTGGCACAGGGGATGGGAGCAGCACCCCCAGGATTCATACAGGGAGCTGCTGCAGGGGGGCAGGAGGGCCTGTGGTGACAGAGGCTGCATGAGCAGCCCAAGCTGTTGGCTCTGGAATGCACCAGAAACCTGGGGCCTCAGAGGCCAACAAGAAGCTACTGAGGAGCAAAAAGTCAGAGCTGGAATCTCCCCATTGCTCAAGATGGAAGAAGAAGAGAGGACCTGGGAGAGCAGATAGAGACCTGTTAACTCTGCTGTGCTTTCTCCTGAAGCAGGCAGGAGGGGAAGGCTGAGAGGAAGGGAATGTGCCAAGAAGGAGGCTGCTGCTGCCACCCAGGCAGACAGTTCTCCATCCCTACATCTCAGCGAGCACTTCCCAAGCAGCTCTCTCGAGCCAAGGTACATCAGCTCCTTTGCACTGTCAAAGCCAAGACCAAGCTGGCTGCTGAAGGACTCTCTCCTCAGCCACTCACAGCACTGAGGAGTCAAAAGCTTGGCAGCAGGCAGCTAACACCTTCTAGATGTAAAATTGCAAGCTCCCATCATGGGGAGCACAGGAACATCAGGCAGTCACTTGCTGTCATGCTCAAGCAGAAGATGCCTTGCAGCACGAAGGAGTGTTATTGTCCCTGTCAGGAGAGGATGTTGGTCTCTCTCCAGCAGCTCCGGAGACAAAAGTGCTGTGTTGTAGGGACATTTAAACACAAAGCAATTCATTTGCAGCTGGACTAACACAGTGCTCTGAGGACCTCACAGAGCCTGCCCCATCCCTCACAGGGAGCTCAGTGTTCCACAGGAACCCGACTGAATTGGAGCAAGAGATCTCCATCACTTCAAGAGCCTGTCAATCCCTCTGCAAGCTCTCACTGCAAGGTCCCCTCTGCTTTAGCCTTTGCTGTACACTTCTCTCCAGGCTCTCTCCCCACCCCAGCCCTCCTCACCCTGGCTCCTTCCAGCCTGCCCTGATGACATTCCTGCACCCAGCTCCCTTACGGAAAACACTGGATCGAAGCACTCCAAAGCCAGCTCACACCATGCCTCCAGGCCCCCGAGCAGCCAGCACAAGGAAGTGAACTGTCAGCAAAGCGTAAGGACCATTAAACCTTCAAATCCAATCAGTCCAGTGGGATGAAAACACCTTCCCAGCACGCTGAACTCCAGGCTCTGGTGTCTGTGGTCACTGACACAGAGGTATTTCTTCCCACCTCTTCCCAAAGCCGGTACCCTGCTGCCTCCCTCAGCCCCCTGGATACTCACAGCTGTGGACAGGCGGGATGCCAGAGTCATCTCCAGGTTCCCCTTCAGGCCCAGGAGTGCAGGTACTAAGATAAACAAATTAGTCACGTTTTTGAAGACGTCCCAGTGCTGCAAGATTAAAACACAGACAGAGCATTAAATCTAATCGTGGCTGATGCAAACCCTTGCTCTGGCCTGAGTGTCACTTCCTCATCACCTCTGACACCTGGCACTGCCCTGAGCAGCCATCCCAGTCCCCTTCCTGCTGCCACACTTGGAATTTTGCAGCGATTTTACCATCTTTGACATTTATGTAGCAATGACCACATGTTCCTGCTGAGCTTAAAAGCCAGCTCTGAGCTGGCAATTTTCAGTGAAAAATCCCCCAAAGACTCACCACTGACAAACTGTTTACGCACAGAGAGGCCCAAATAGGGAAAGAGGAAGAGACTTTGCCCAATATTTGCAATTTTTGGCAGAATCTGAAGTTTGGTCAGGCTCAGCCGAGAGCCATTCCTGCATGTGTGTCTTACAAATACACTTTGGAGCAAAGCATTGCTGCTCCCTGATCCAAAAAGCAGCCCCCTGTGGCCACCTGTCCCTGCTACCTCACCTGGCACCCACATTATCAGTATTTCCTAACTCCTCTGGCTCTCCAGTCAAGTCACCACCCCTGAGATGAGGGAGGGAGGCAGCCATGGTTATTTAGGAAAAAACAAAGGGTAATTGCAGGGTAAGCAGCCTTATAAAAGAGCAGCCGGCTTCCAGGAAAAACACAAAACCGCTCCAAAAACCCTCACAACTGCATTAAAAATACCCTCAAACCTCACTGCCCCTTTCTGTATCATCATGGATGTTTTGCAAGAAGGGCCTGTGTCCAAAATAACTCCTGCTTCCCACACTGCCTGGCTGCCACGCTCCTTAAAGGACACTGAGCAGGGCTGGAATTGCACTCCCAGCAGCTGGTGCTGTGCTGGACACGTCAAACATCACAGCTCTGCAGCTTTACCTGTAAATGTGACCTGCAAAAGTCACCTGTGAGAGAGGCTCCACCTCTCACACTCTCCCCTTGGCAGTGTCAGACTGCCGGGCTCACCAGGGACATGGATCTCTTTTCTAGGACAAGGAAGACTGTCAGCCAACCCCTTACAGCAAATACAGGTCACTCTACCTGCATGACTAATACCTTCCTGTGGGGAAGGATTTGTTATTTTTGTTTATTTTTCCATCCCTCACCACTGAGCCAACAAGTTCCAGTTTCCTGGTAGGCCCTTTGCAATATCACATTCAAGCTGCACTCACTTGAGAGAACACTGGAGAGAAAAGTGTGATCACAGGAGGCAGGTGATTGAGATGGATGAACTGGGGCCACTTTTCCTCAAAGGGAAAAAGTGTTTTCCAGTCAATAAAAATTCCCTTAATGTTTCTGACAGCAATGTGAGAGTGGGGAGGCCCTGGCACAGGTTGCCCAGAGAAGCTGGCTTCATCCAACAGAGCCTCACGTCAGGCTCTGCTTCCTTTAAGACACATCCAGGCGAGCCCGGCTCTCCCCAGGCTATTTTTAGGCAGTCACTGTGATTATTTTGCTGTGTGTTGTAGGGGTGAATCCTTTGCTACAACGTCCCTTAGCAGCATCCAGAACTCAGTCAGCGAGCCCCACGTTCCCACTTCCCAGCAGGACGAGCTGGGTGTCACCAGAATCACTTAATGAGAGGAACATTGTCATTAGTCAGACCAGGGCTGGAGCGCTAAAGTTTCCTGGCTCCAGAGTTTCTGCCTCCAGACATCACAGAGGCAGGATTAGGCAAGAGCCAGCACCAGTTCAAACCCTCCCTCACCTTGTCCCAGCCCTGCCTTTGTAAACTAACCTTTAAGGGGAGGCTGCACTGCAAACTGGTGCCAGAAGCAGCTGTAACTGGGGGCTGCTAAAGCAGCTCCCTGAGCAAGACAGGGCTGCTCCTGGAGAAAGGCATAAAAGCCATCTTTGGGGAAGGAAAACAAGGAGAATTCTGCAGACCTCAGCAGCTTGCTCACTGCAAAGAGCAGGACCCATGGGCTCCTGCCAACTTTCTTAATATAAGATGTTATACAACACTGGGCTATGGGCATTTTGTACGGCTCCTGCAGGGAACAAAGATCCCTGTGGAGATGTGTGCCCATGATATGGCTCCATGGGGACAACCAGAGCCAGGCTGTTTGGGGAAGACAAAAAAATGGGAAAGAGAAGAGGAAATAAGAATTTTAGTTCAGGACATCCAGATGTTAAAACCCCTTTGTGCCTGTAACAGCCCCTCTGAGGAGTACAGAAATAGCCTGTTTTCAGGGAAGCAAACACAACAGACAGGATGATCCTCCAGGATCATCCACTCTGTTCCATGCAAAGGGGAACTGGGCAGTGAGGGGGCTCTGGCTGCCTTTCAGCAGGGTCTGGGAGAGAATTACAGGCAGGGGCATTTCACCTCCAGCACCTCCTCCCTGCCCTCTGCAGTGGGGGAGCACAGGGGCTAAAATATGCATATATAATACACAATCTGGGTTTTACTTATTTCAGCTTCGTTTTCTACTAAGCCACAGCTCCTTTGAACACAAACCCACCCAGACACAGCAGATCCTGGTCTCTCCCGTGCAGCACTGCAGGGGTGAGACCAGATCCGGGCGTGCCAGAGGCTCTGGAAGGACATCCACCCACAGGTGCTGTTCGGCAGCTCCCTCCAGTCTCACTGCCTTTTGGAAGCCTGCAGACAGATATTCCCAGGGGAACAGCTGCCCCTCAGCTGTGCCATTTCAGCCCCTGGGGGTGAAGTCAGGGCTCACAGGTCATGAGGAAGAGCTGGTTTCGCTCAGATCACAGCAGGGTGGTGATTCACGGCACAGGGGAGGAGCTGCTGCATGTTGGAGCTAAGACTGCCTTGGTGCAGCTGCTTCTCCCAGCATTCTCCCTCCAAAATGCCAAGGAACAGGCAGCCCTAACAGGAACCCAGGCCTGGCAGTCCCTGACACCCACCCTGGAAGGATGGTTACACCAGAGGGGGTCAAGCAGGGGCAAGGAGCAGACTCCCTCATCCATACGAAATCCTGTCCATCCAAAGAACCTTCAGGGAGCAGGTAAGTCTGGAAAACAAAAACTGGGGCTCTGCTGGGAAAGGGGACTATGCCAACAGTCCTGCACTGTACACACAAACCAGCTGGTGCACTCACATGTACCTGGCCTGGAAGTCTCTCCAATCCCAAAGGGAGCAGAGGCAAATCCTCCTCCTGAGAGGCACATTCACAGGGACACGTTAATGGGACACCATGGCCAAAGGCCAGGGCTGCTTGTTTTCACAGTGGGGAGACCAATTACAGATGGCTGATTAGTCCAGTTATCCAAAACAGAGGACATGGAGTGTATGGAGACCCCCAGCCAGCAGCAACCATGGCTGCATCCAAAGCAATGGGACTCCAGTGACCCACTCCACATGGTTCCTCCTTTCATCCAAGGCTTTGAGCCTTTGGAAGCCAGTTATCAGGATCAGCTCCCCAGGCCAAGACCACACGCTTCCCATCCCCCTTTCCCACCCTATGATGCCTCATTTAATCCCAAGGCTAAAGGGAGTTAGAGCTGTTGGCAGGAAAAGCTGCACAGCCACACGCTGAGCTGCTGTGGGACACAGGAATTACGAAGCTTTATTCCTAATGGCCATTAAAAAAAAGGCAGGAGAACGCAGGGCTCAGCCACAGTATCCCAGTCCTGCCCATTCCTTCCCAGCCAGAAGGGCTGCTCCTTCTCCAGGAAAAACTTTAGGTTGGGTTCAAATCCCTGGCTCTGGGAATCTTCCAGAAGAGCCACGCATGAGTTTACAGGGACCTCGCAAAGAGAAACACGCTTTTTATGAAAAAGATTCCGCTAAATCTCTCTCTCCTGGATTAATTTAGCACATCCAGCCTTTCCTGTTTTGAGTCACTTCACAGCTCTCTCCACAGCCAAGAGAGCCCATAAAGATGACCAGAGTGCAAAGGCACGCAGGGAAATTGCTGTTACAGGCAGGACAGCATGAGGAGTGTCAGCTTGACCACCCACAAATCCAAAAACACACTCTGACTTACCCTGGCACAAGGCTGGGGAGGGGATGATGTGAACTGCCAGCAACACACAGGACTGACACTTGAGCCTTTCTCTGCCAACACTCAAGGGCTTGTTTACCTCACTTGAGCAAACAGAGGAGCTTCAAGCAGAACATTTTTGGTTGACCACAGCTCCAAAATGGCTGCCTCCCCCATCCAAAGAGTTTCATAAACCTCCACTGCACAGATGTGCGAGTTCTGTGTCTCAGCCATTGGTTTGGGCTGGGCATCACACAGCTCTGCCCAGCCTGTCTTTTCAGGGCAGAGGAGAAGAGGTGCTGCCAAACACACATGCTTGGATAACGTGTTAGAGACCAGCACAGGAGCCACAGCTTCCAAAGGCGCAATTCCCACATAAAAATGTAAACAGCCAGGCTGTCGAGTTCCCACAGCATCACCTGCCAGCGTAACACTGATTTTCATCCAGAGGTAATTGCTGGCCTTTCCTAAGGATCAGCTCCACACATCTCTCAGGAGGAACCACTCCTTTAGCCCTCTCACCCCTGGCCACTTCCAGGAGCACGAGGATGTAGGGAAGGGGCCACTTGGCTTTCAGGCTTTGCAATGAGCCCCCATGCAGGTGTCCAGCACACCAAACACCCAAGATGGAAAAGGGACACAAGTGGAACTAGTGACTAGGACCAGGATGTCACCAGCACCATCAGGGAAGGGCCTTGTTTCAAGCTGTGATGCAGAGGGGTCTCAGGTCTCACACTGTGCCAGCTACAATCTCCTCCTCAGAGCCACAGCTGTGCAGGGGTGCCCTCAGGCTCTCCTTCCCTCATTCCATACATCACTGAGGTTTCCCCATCTCCCACTCCCCAGCCAGCAGATGAGGAAACTGGTCTCCTTCCCTCCCCATTGCCATCTGCTGAACTGGCCTTGGCATTCCAGTCCCTCCTGGCTTGGGATAAAACCATGGCCTCCAGAGACAGGATTCAGAGCCCAGTGCCATCAATCCTACCTGCACAATGTCCAGCACCATTCCAGCAGCAACTGTCCCAAAGCCTGCCAGGAGGAACGGGAAGAGGACTTGCAGCCCAATGGAAAAGGAGGTCTCCTTGAGGGGCGAGGCTGGCTCAGGACTCTGGTTTGTGCTGGTGTCATCACTTTCGTTGCTCTGGCTGCCGTTTTCCAGCAGGGCATCATCCTCTCGCACCCCTTTAGCATTGGCACGGGACTCCAACACCACGGTTTCCACCCCGTTCCCATCAGGTCCCAGGAAATCTGAGGGCTCCACCAGCTGTCCCCGGTCCGGGCTGGTGAGATGGTCCACAGGCACAGCCCCGTTGGCCTGGTGGGTCTCCTGCTCGGGCTTGGAAGACATGCTGCACAGAGGCTACCCTGACCCTTGGCTTGGTGGGCCTACAGCCAGCAGCTGTTCCACAAGGGATCTTCTGCCAGGAGCTTATACAAACGGCCTTTCCGGCATCTAGGAGCGACCTCTCCTATCCCTGCTCGCCCGCCTTGGAGTGCAGAGCCTGCTCCTGCAGCAGAGATCCCCATCAAGCAAAGTCCAGGAATGGGGGACACCAACCACTGAGCGAGCAGGAACTGGGAATGACAGCCAGTTCCCTCTGGTTCCCCTCCTCTCCAGCGCTGTGTGGTACAGCAGCCACCCAGGAGGAGCCAAGCTTTCCTTCTTTGATGTGTGACACTTCAGCACATCTTTCTGCAGGTTTTCTGCCAGCAGCACAGCTGCTGTGATGGGGCACCCAAGGCAGGGAGAAACACAGATGAAATAAGGAACACTGAACAACACAGAAGCTTTTAAAAGGACGACGAAGCAGAGGACTGGCTTTTAGAGATGATTCAATGCAGAAAAAGCTCTTCTTGCTTTCAGGGTTTTCTCACTTTCTCCAGTGGCACTGCGCCCCTGCAGAATTCCAGTCTGAGGGCTCCTGTGGGTTTTTTTGCTCTGTTTCAGCCAGGTTTGTGCTCTCTGCCAAAACAGCCAGCAACTCCAGCAAGCCCCAAGTGTCACTGCCGTCCTCCTCTCCTAGAAGAATTTCTCACCCAACAGCACGAGGCAGCGAGAGCTCTTATTTAGAGCAACAGCAGGCCCCGAGTTAAGGTCACTCACCGAGCTGGGCAGGCTGCAGGGTGGGCTCTGGCATTCGGGCAGCGCTGGGTTTAACGCGGCTTTCCAAGAGCCCGCCTTCCACCTGGAACACAGGGGAGGAAAACAGACATTCCGCCGGGTTCCACAGCAGCTCCTCCGCTTCCCTCCGGGCGTTGGGCTGAAGGCTCAGCCCTCACTGCGCCCCGGGCTATCCCTCTCGGGGGGGCTGTGTCAGGGGGTGCGGGGGCAGAGGGACCCCGGGGCCTGCCCGGACCCCCCGGCCGGGGCTCTCCCCGCGCTGCGGCAGCCGCTGTGTGTCCCTGCGGAGCCGCCGCTCCCGCAGCACCCTCGGGGATCCCGCAGCACCCTCGGGGATCCCGCAGCACCCTCGGGGCTCCCGCAGCACCCTC
>JAWWEU010000076.1:2616366-2715996 GCA_035583155.1 Acropternis orthonyx | reverse complement strand
CATCGATCCATCCATCCATCCATCGATCCATCCATCGCTCCCTCCATCCATCCCTCCATCCATCCCTCCATCCATCAGTCCATCCACCCACGCACACATCCGTCCTTCCATCCATCCGTCTGTCCATTCATTCACCCATCCATCCATCCATCCATCCATCCATCCATCCATCCATCCATCCCTCCATCCATCAGTCCATCCACCCACGCACACATCCATCCTTCCATCCATCCATCTGTCCATCCATTCACCCATCCATCCATCCATCCCTCCATCGATCAGTCCATCCAGTCTTCTACTATCCTGTCATCCATCCATCCACAGCCCTATCCACTAGTCCATCCATCCTGCCATCCATCCATCCCACTATCCCACAATCCATCCACCCATCCTGCTATCCCATCTTCCATCCCACTGTCCCACCATCCCTCCACTCCCCTCGGAACTTTCCCTGCTCCTGCCTGGGTCACGGTGCTGGAATCAAAGGCTCCCCCTTCTCCTTCCTCCTCCTGCTCTGCTGAGCCTGTGGAGCCCCTCTGAGCTGTGCAGGTCTCGTTCTGCCCCCCGGGGAGTGGGGGCTCACAGGTCACCCCTTGTCTACTGGGGTGGCCACATCCCACCCCCAGGGATGCTTCCATTATCCCTCATCCAGGGAAACGTGGCTGGAGCCAGGGCTGGGAGCACCAGCACGGTACAAGTGGTACCCACTGCCTTTCACACCTCTGCCAGACTGATGGAGGTCAGAAAAAGAATCAGGAATATTGTCACGTACACACTTTGTTTACACCAAAGTGTCCCACAACAAATACATGCAAAGCACAAAACCTCCTGCTACAGAGATCAGTTCCTCATTGCTCAGTAGAATTCTGTGTTCTTGAATGACACCAGCTCTTCTGATTCATGTTTTCCTTTTATTCCCCCCCCCCCCCTTTTTTTTTTAATGAGTGGAACTTATGAGCAGTTTGTTTTTTCCTTCCTGCCTTTCCTTTCCTCCCAGGAAACAGTCAGCAGCAAGTTATTACTCAGAGTGATGACGTGATCCCCAGCTCCAGGCCTTGGAGACAGGTTTTGGGCCAATGAGGGTGGCTGTGACACAACCACCCCTGGAGGGGGAGGAGGGAGGGCAGCACAGGATCCACATTCCCCCATGGATACAGGGAGTCCAGTGTGGCTGGAGCTGGTGACTTCACTTCTTACAGAAACAAAGGCAGTGGTGGGCAATGGCAGCAGGGGATCCATTGTGATCTAAAGCTGTGGGCTCTGCTACTTCATTTCTGTCTGCTCTCATTCAAAATTGAGCACAGGGAGGCTTTTTCCTGAAATATTTGTTGTTTTGGGAGAAGAGGGAGACTGGAACACGTGGAGCAGAGAAGGATAGATCATTACAGAAAGCAGCACAAAGGTGGCTCTGTGGAGGGACTTCTTATGTGGGCAGAGAGACAGGACAAGGGGTGATGGTTTTAAACTGCCGGAGGGCAGGTTTAGATGGGATATTGGGAAGGAATTGCTCCCTGTGAGGGTGGGCAGGCCCTGGCACAGGTTGCCCAGAGAAGCTGTGGCTGCCCCATCTCTGGGAGTGTCCAAGGCCAGGTTGGACAGGGCTTGGAGCAACCTGGGATAGAGGTTCCCTTCCAACCCAAACCATCCTGGGATTCTGTAATTTCAAGGGCTGAGAAGCCTCTGGAGTCATTTAACTAATTCTCAGGACCTCCAGCTGTGACACCACCAAAGAGACCTCAAGGAAAACTTGAGACATACAGAGACATGTCTTGACTAAAAACACAGCACACTTCCACACTCAGGCTGGGATTGGAGCCCCAAATCTTGCCTCCATCCATCCCCAGCCTCTGTTCTCCTTCATCCAAATAAACCTGGGTAAGGCTCTCCCTTCCACTGCATCTTTCCTTCCTGACTCGGAAAATCCACATCTCCCCCGGAACAACCATTCTTCCCTTGCCTCCCCAAAAACAAGGCACACCAAAATGGGACCTTGTTGATCCCCAGCCCAGCTGCAGGCTCAGGAAGTGTGGAGACAAAAGCTGCCTGAGACAAGAAAACAGAAATAGATAAACCCCCCCACCAGCGCAGAGATCAGAGAGGCAGAGGATGAAAGGGCAGGAAATGGGTTCCCAATTGCAGGGAGCAGGTACCAGAGGCAGCAAAGGGTTTGGAAAGGGAAGGGTTTACCACTGAGCCATGCTGGATCATGGAATGTCGTGCCCAATGTGTTTTACAGCAGCCACGTGACTTTGGCACTGTCCAACTGTGCAGCTCTGGGCCAGCACTCAGGAACAGCCTCTGAGCCCACCCACAGTGGGTATGGGGTGATTCTCCCTTTCACAGAATCCGGCAAAATAAAAACGTTTGGCCAAAGTCACTCAAAAAAATCCATCTAATCCAGAAGTGACAGTGCCCTGAGAGGTGCCTTTGCTCCTGTTCCAGCTCCGCCACTGTCTGTCACAGATGTAAATGGAGTTCCAGCTGCTTTTGACCAAGGATCCTGAAGGAGCTGAGTTCCTAATTACTTGTAAACAGGAATCCCAACAGGCAAACTCAAAGACTGAACAGGTTATGGATCACAACTTACCCTTTCAGATGCCAGTCCAGAGCATAAGCAGCCCACGAGGGCAGACAGCAAGGTCAGAGGCTGATCTGGGAGAAGAAATGCAGATCCTGGAAGTCCTGTTTTGCCAGCCTGGAAGCAAACAAACCCATCACCATCCCTTTTTTTCCAAGGTCCACATGACCAGTGCTCCCAGCTGTGTTCCTGTGTCACCCACGTGCTGTGACACACAGGGGTCAGCCCTGGCCAGGTACCTCCCCTGGGGTTTGGGCACGTGAGAGCTCCTGGCAGAGAGGAGCTGGAAGGTCCAGGTTTCCTGTGCTCCACAAGGCCAGTGGTTCCGGTGAGATAGCAGGGACACCTGTCATGGAGGCACTGAGGATGTGCCTCATGTTTTGGTTTGGTTCCAGATATGAGCTGTGAGCTCATTTATATTCAGAAATCAGGCTGGAGAAAACACTGATACCACAAGGCTGGTCCGAGCAGAGACTGGCATTAAAAAAGTATATATGAAAGTCATCTCAACTCCCCTCTATTTCACGGAATAGTTGGGGCTGGAAGGGATGTCTGGAGACCATCCAGTCCCATGCGGGTTGGGAATGTCTTCAGAGAGGGAGATTCCCCACCCTCCATGGGCAGCCTGTTCCAGTGCTCTGCCACCTCCATGGAAAGAAGTTTCCTACCCCATGAAGACCCTCTCACTTCCCAAAATCCCAAAGAGGACTCTGAATTAACATGTCTGTGTGAAACTAGGCAGTGATGTAGTAATAACATTTAAAAATCCAAGGAGAAGGATATTAGATATAGAACCCATTTGGAAAGGTAAAAGTGCTCCAGGAAAAGTAATAATTATTCTTCCTGAGCACTTACACAGAGGAAGGTAGGCTAAGACCAGTAGGTGAACTAGGAAGTTTAAAGGTAGTTTAGATATGCACAAGAGCAGCCAAAATAATTAGAATCTTGAAAAAAATATTCAGGTTTTCTCCTGTGGGCTTGGGCTTTGGTGACGGGGGTAAATACCTGACCTGCAGCCAGGCCTTTCCATGGGGTCACCTCCCTACTGAAGCATCAGGCAGTGTGTTCAAGTGACCTGAGCATTTGCAGCGCTACAATAAACCATGCATTGTGTTAGATTAAATATATAAATTAAAATGCATGAAAGGCACCCTGGGAAATGCTACATGTTGCTTCTAAACCCCCCTGCCCAGGCCATGCCCAGCTCCTGGGTAAATCCATCAGTGCCCAAGAGCGTTTTCCCTTTGTCCCCTGCACTAGCCACCCTTCCATGTGGTCATTTTCCTTCCTGCTGAGACCTGACTGCAGCTTCCTCTGGGGCCCACCACCAGAGCCCTTAAATGAGCTCAGTGATCTGCTCTGAGCAGGGCAGGTCCCTCCCTTCCCCACCATGCTGAGCTCTTTATCTCCACCACCCGCTGCCCCGGGAAGCGGGACCGGAAAGCGGAGCCAAGGCCCCTGCACGGCAAACCTGATGTCACAGAGCCTGCCCTGAGCTGCTCAGCTGAGGAAAACAACCCCCTGGGCAGCACTTCTGCACCACTCCAGGCCTTGCCAAGGGCACTGGGATGTTGGTGTGCAACTGCCAGTGCTGTGCAGAGACCTCACAGGTCATGGCAGTGCAGTTTCTAAAGGGCTGTTGCAAGAGCTTCAATTTGGGGACTGAAAGAACAAACACGACTGTAAAGGTTTCAGAGCACCAGCAAGTGGATGAGGACTGGACACAGTGGAAGGAATCCATGCAAGGTTCAACCCAGCAGCAGCCTGAAGACCACTGAAGAGCACAGAATTAAGGGTCACAGGCTGAGCTGCAGTGAGGAATTCTCTGGAACAGCAAAGGGAACTGCAGGTTGTGGCTGAGCAGATTCCTCAGTGCATGTCTTGCTCTACAGCACTGGTTAAGGGGGTTTTTCACAGCACCTGCTCGAGAACGTGGGTTTCACCAGCTCCATGGAATATCAAACAACATGGCAAAGGAGGAGCCAAGAATGCAAGTGTCAAATGCAAGGCTGGAGGAAACAACTCTGTAAACACCTTGTTCCTGCCTTCTCCTCCAGCTCTGTGCCTGAACTCCCCACGGCCACTGTGGCCTGAAAATAAACCAAGCCCTGTTAAACAGAGGCCAGCAACAGAGCTTTCTTTAGAAGATGCAGGTGTGGAATGTGACCTTTTCTCCATCATGTAGCAGGCCCACATGTCCCTAAATCATCCCCACAGCAGGCTGGGATGGCTGGACAACTGCAGATGCATTAGTGTTGTCAGAAGAATAGCAGCTTCATGGACTTGAGGAAAAGCAGGGGAAAAAAGGAAGTTGCTATGGATATAACACAGAAAAATGTTAACGCACTGGACTAACAGAGTGTTCAGATCATATCCATTAGTGTGACACTGAGTTACCTGTCTTCAGAGCAGAAAATCAGGCTTTTCCTTCTCTGATGAGTCAGAGGTAATTGCTCTCCATGCTCAAAGCACAGTGACTCATTACAACAAAAAAAAGAATAGCTCCAAGAGTTATTAATCTGTGTTTTCATGGAGTACTTGGCATTAGTGAGGAACTACTCACACCGTGCAAAGTTGTAGGTGGTCTTAGCAGGAAAGGCCAGCACATCATCTGTGCACTGCTGTTTACATGATGGCACCAAGATTTCCCACTGCACTCAGGCTAAGGGACATTCCCAGAAAACAGTCAAATGGGGTGGAAAGAGAACTGACCTGTCAGGAGAGGTGTGCCGACACCAAACCACGGAGTGCCCCTTCAGAATCATGTCAGATAAGCACAACAGGGCAGATAATGTGATAAAGAGGCTTAAGAACACAAAGGCAAAGCTGCTGCATGGAAATAAAAGCACAGACAGCTATGAGAAGTGACTGGGAAAAATGAGCAGAGGTGGGAAATGTGCTTTTCCACCACTGGATCCTGCAGGATACAGTCTGTTCCCAGAGCTCAGTGGGCTGAGGCTGCAGCACAGCTCTGTCAAACACGTTCTCGATGCAGAGGCACCACACGGTTTCAGCACTGGCTGATGAGCAGCACTTAATGAGGCTCTGCAGGGAAATCTCATGGCACACATTTGCACAGTACCTGCCAAACCCAGCCCTGCCTCCCCTGCAGTGTTTGCCCTTCACTTCTCCTTCTGCAGCAAAACGAACCTTCAGATGAACGTCCTTTAAGGAAACAATCCTCACCAAAACAGGGAGAGGAGGGGTTTTGGTTGGGGCTGGGAGATTGCAGAGTACAAAGGATGCTGTGTGTTTTGAGGACTCGTTTGCTGTTACGACAGACAACCCCTCCTTCCACACCACAACAGCATGACCCAGGTTAGGATTTTCACAACCTGAGGCTCATGACAGTCCTGCTTTCCCATTTCTCCCAGCCCAGCCTGCCTGGCAGCACAACCATCAGGTGCTAAACAATACTGACCCTGTACCACCACAGCCAAAGCAAAGGTTTTAGACTCAGCTTTACAGAGGTCTGCCAGTGAAAAAAACCCAACAACAAAACCTCCTCTCCACCTCCCACACCCGGGGCTGTGTTTTATTCTGTGCTGTGCCCTGACACATCACTTTTGCTGTGCCTGCAACAGGAGTTTGCAAGAGGAATGACACCTTCACAAAAGAGCCACAGACACGTGGCTGAACAAATCACTGACATTGGGGCACACACACAAAGTGCAGCAAACCATAAAAGATGCAACTATTTACTGCCCAATAATGCCTGAACAGAGTTAGCTCGTTTTGTATAGAAAGGGGAGCAGCAGGGAGGGTGCAAAGATTAAAGCTGGCTGGAAAATATGCGGGTTTGTTTTCATGGAAACTTTATGAATTGCTCTAACATAGAATCAGGTGTGGAAATGACTTCACTGCAATTACACAGTTACATAAAAAGACTAAATAATAATCAGAAAAAAATCTGAATCCCTTGTTTTATTAGATGAAAACATCAATCTTGTTTCAATTATTTAGTAGGCGATACAGCTGCAGCCCTCTGGCCACAATGATAAGATCACATTGCAAGTAAGAGAATGGTGAATGGAAAGAGTAGGAATCATAGTTCCATCAGTGTTTTTCAGGATACATTTCAGGGTATTTCCTGTACATTCCAGTACCTTTTACAGTATGAATTTCGAGCAGAACAACCACCCATTCCAGTGTATAATTCAAGTTCTGAAAGAGAGACACATCCCTGCAGCAGGAGATATGTGTACGTGTGTCAGTGTGACAAAGCAGCTTTCACCCAGGCTTTTCTTTGGCTAACATCAACTTGTTAATCATTTATTTGTTTAATTAATACTGGTAATCCCAACTAAGGAGACTGTCAAGGCCAAAAGAATGCTTAACCCTGTAGTGCTATCAAAGAAAGGCAAGGAATGCAAGATGAAAGAGAGTCAACATCATTGGCCTGTCTACCCCAGGATTCCCAACGAGCTGAGGCAGTAGAAGTGCTGCAGCAAAGTGAAAACTGCATAGGCAGTGAAGGAACAAACCTCTGCTTCTACTGAACTGGAAGAAACTGAAGGGCTTCACATCTTTCACAATGAAGTTCTCAGAGGAGCAAACGAGAAACATACAATACAGGAACTGATTCAGTGAAAAGAGAAAATACATGAGCAGACAACACTGGTTTAGTTGCTCATTTAAAGCTGCAATCCCTTATTCTGACACCCAGCTGCACAACATACCCTGAGCCATATCAAAGAGACAGGGAGGGGGAAAAAAAAATCACTAAAAAGACAGGAAGAAAAGTTTTCAGCACCTCATCAGTTAGAGCAACATAGCTACAACTTCTGGAGCTCAGTGCTTTAAAAGAGAGTCAGAGATCAGTGCATACAAGGGAGGGCTTGGCAGTAGGGAGTTAACTGGCTGAGAGCATCCCTGGGGGAAGCAGCCTGGGAGAATCCCCTGGGGAAACTGCCCATACCCATCAGTGCAATAAACCCTTAGTGTGACTCTACCAATGACATGAAACCTTCCACCATGTCACAGCTGCTGACAGACACCTCATTTGTGGAAAATCAATTAACCGTGTAAAAGGAGTCTGCCAAAAGCCCACAGGATGATTCACCTCTTGCTGGTGAGTGACTGCTGATTATAGCTTAGATTTTTAAGTGACTACCAATTTCAGGGGCTTAAAGACAGTGCTGAAACAATGAATATCAGACCACTTGCTGCATGTCAGACCGGGGAGGAGCAGAGATCAGGGGTATTTGCTGTGTTTCATCCAGGTCCTGTGGCAAACCACACGCTCTCCTAAAGCAGCAACCAGCAGTTTTCCCATCTGTACGTAAACCACGATATACAAACCCCAAATTCCAGCTGTGGCTCGATACACAACCCACAGCTGCACCTTCAGCCCAGCCCTCTGTGTCCCACAGTCCAACTCAGCAGCTGCTCCTCTCGGGGTGTTTCTCACAGCTCGTGGGAGCTGGCGTGGGGCTCCGGAAGAGTGTCAATGTCACAGTTCTTAATCAGCTGAAAGAGGAACTCGACCTGTTTCTCATAATTCTCAATGGAGATTCTCTCATTCAACCCATGGATCCTGGGAGAAAAAGAGGAATGTTTTTTATTTCATTGTGAGTTTGTGACCCTCCTGCACATACCCAGCACCCTACTTGCCTGTTTGCTTCATAAAGCAATGTACAACATAAAAATACAGGAATATACAGCAAATTCTGCACTAGAACCAAACCAAATTTACTCACTCTAAGGCTCAGAGAACAACTACTATGTCTGTGGTGTATGTGGAAAAACATCCTAACAGCATTCTGGCTCTCTTCCCACTTCTGGGCCAGTTATGTCACTGTCCTGTACAGCCAGAACACTCTTCTGCAACATCTGCACCTCAATAAAGTGCCACAATACGTGCTAAATAAACAAACAATCCCTTGCACCATTATGTTGTTAGCACTTTACTTCAGGAAACCGAATTTCCAACTTTAAGGAGCAAATCAATTCAGAGTGGAACATGTGCAAAAATATGGATAAATCTGCTGGGCAAGGCCAACTACCAGAACAACACCTTTCACTTCCTGCACTGAAGGATCCAGTGAGCTCCACAGAATTGCTGAGCTACCAAATGAAGCATCTAAATGAGTCCTGGCTGCACCTGAAGGAACAAATTAAGGGCTGCCACTCTCCCAGTGTAATTTCCACCCCTATTAGAGCAGCACCCAAATCTGCAGGAAATGGGTGGCCTGACAGAATGTGGGGCTGCACCACCAGCATGCCAAGGTACACAAGGCTGGGTTTCCTTCTGCCTGATGCACATGGATCTGCTCTTTCCCTGGTCCCCACCCCAGCAGCTGCCCATGTGCAGGCAGAGCTCAGTACCTGGGGAGATCATCTGCTTTCAGGAGCAGCGGGTTGAAGCGGTAAATGGCGTTTGTGACGTTGGTGAAGTGCCTGCTGTCCGTGTTTCCAATGCACGTGCCTGGAAAACAAACCTCAGGCTCACCTCTGCATCACAGCAGCAGTTTAATGATCCACATTTTCCCCAGGAGAAAGGAAAGGCATCTGATAAGAGCTCTGTGTAAGCACTGCCTACACCAAAAGCAGCATCACTGGAACAGTGGACTGGTACATCCTGGAAAGGACATTGTCTCCTCCAGAGCAGGAGCTGAACGTACAGCTCAGTCTAAGAACAGCCATGACACTCAGGATCTCCAAAAGTTTAAGCTCCAAACTGCAGCCCAACAAACACCACAGAACTAGGAAGGAGCTGCAAGAAAGGGAAGGGGCTGGGATCATAAATAACCATACAGAAAAGCAGGAATGGCTTTGCCAGCTATGAAAACAATGAAAGAAGAACTAAAGCAAGAAAACCTCCTCCTCTCCCTCACAATTCCTTTCTTCCCTGAAGAGATTCCTTTGTATGTGCAGAGAGTCCAATTCAAGGCTTATTGTTTCTCTGAGTTTCCTGTTTGCTTTTTTACTTCCACTACTAAAAAACAACATTAAAACCTTTAAAGCCTAAAGAGGGAACGGAAAAAAAAAAAAAAGAGGAAAAAACAGCTGTTTCCAGTAGTTAACAGCTGGGGTGGAGAAGCACACAGAAAATAGAAACAGGTCAGTGCTGGGGGTGGGGGGAGAGAAAAGCAGGGCAGAAGCTGGAGAGGAAACAGTCATCATGTGCCTGCTGTTACCTGGGACTACACTGTCAACATCTGGGAAAGTATCCAGAATGGTTTTTTGAAAAATATGGACTGCAAATGTCTGCTCATCCCAAGGACTGATGGGGAGTGGATCAAAGGCCTCTACTATATCAATCTTCACTCTGTCATCAGCAATGGTGTTTCTAACTGTCTCTAGCACCTGTGGGTAAAACACAGAGATTAAATAAGCATGAGAAATGAGAAAGCAACCTTTGGAGACACCAGCAGATGTTCTGCTTACCAGAAAACATTTATCTCTGAACTGTCAATTGTGGCTGCAAACGCAGATGGTAGTTAAGATTGAAACTGTGTGTCAGTCTCTCTTCCTCTTACTCAGTGCATGGCTGATACTTCAGCTGAATTTTTTAAGCCCAGTGCAATCACTGTCTCAAGGTATTCCTGAACTGCTTCAGTCCTGAAAGGCAGGGCGCCAACCTGCTGCTCTTGGAAGTTATGTCATCCAAATCATCCAGAAAAAGCTTCCAGAAAGAGAAACTTCCAGCAAAGGCTTGGGAAGGGGTTTTGTACTGACACCGCTTCACAGCTGGGCTGGACAGGCACTACTGCAGCAGTGTGCAAGATTGCCATGCTCTCACAGGTCACAACCCTCAATCCTCCCCTTCCATAATCCCACAGGAGCCACGTGCTCTGTGGCACAAGGGAACCCCAAAGCCTGCAGCCCCACGGGGGGGGCAGTGGGTACCTCAGCAGCCGTCTCGGCCGAGTGGATCCGGAAGTTCACCGTGGCTTTTGCAGAAGAAGGGATGACATTTGTCTAGAAAAAGGGAAGGGGCAAAACTGAAAAGGAAGTTACAAACTGACTAAAATGCCAACTGCAAACTCAGGAACTCAACCAACTCCAGGCCTCAGCCTAATTAATGCCTCATTGTTTTCACTAAGCGTGGTATCTCCTTCTGTGTTAAAATACTGTAAATCTCTTCTAAAATGCAGATAAATACACAAAGAAATATTCCTTAATTCAACAAAAATGAATTTAGCTCTTATATAGAAGTTTTTATCTTATTCAGAAGCTTTATACTGGGGAATTCTGAAACTTTATTTTGGTTTTCTTTTTAAGCAATATTTTTACCTCATTGTCATGTTACTTTTCCCCAAATAGGAGATATAAGTCACTTAACAAATGATGTTACTGAACACGCATAACTCTTCTTTTATACAGAATGAATATTTATAACTTTGTTAAACAAAAAATTATCATCTTTAGGGAAAAAAAAACCCAAAAAGGAAACCAGGGTGTGAGTTCTCTCCTGGCCACTCCGTGTCACTGTTCAGCCACTGCATCTTGGCTTCTTGTTCATTGACGCTTTTCAGTAACAGATTTTTTCAGGGACACACGAAACAGCCCGTTTATTTGCCAGGGCTACAGTATTTTTGGACAGATACACCTCCTTATCAGGGCAAGACCTGGCTGTATCAGCCAGAAGCTGTTATCTCTCAGTCCAAGGTGCACACTAACACTGCTTAAGGCAAACAGCAGACCTGTCCTACAAATGCAAAATCCTACCTGGGCCAGGGAAGTGTTGATGACTCTGAGTTTCAAACACTGTCATTGACACTTTGTTGGCGTACAAGGAAAACACTCTTTATTGTCTATCCTAAAACATTAACAATCTTAACAGTGGTTGGCAGAGATCAGATACTGCTGAAAGGAAGCGATTTTCAACCGTAGCCAAATCCAACCTTTGTGAAGTAAGAATGAGCCTGGTGGTGACACCACAGTGTCCATACTGATCTTAGAAATGGATATAAATAGCTGTAAATCAAATGCCCTAATTGTCTCAGCATATTTCATGGAGAAAAATCCAAATGAAACTACCTTGATTCCTGCGTTAAACATGGTGACTGCGGTCGTCGTTCGAATCAAAGCATTGGTGGAAGGTTTCGAGGCAAGAACTCTTAAAAAAAGAAAGGAACAAGCAAAAATTTCCAAAGAAGTTTAATATTCCTAAAACACAGGCACCACAATTCCACAGGCAACAAGCTGAATGATGGTTTGTTCAATTAACAAAGTGGTTATTAACAGTAAACCACTGAACTGTCTAAACTATAAAATGGTACAACTGATTTCCTGCAAGGACTAGAAATGGCTTCATCTTTTAAGGGTGAGAGGCTGGGGGTGTTTATCAAGGATCTGTTTTCTTACCTGCTGACAATAGGTGAAAACAGCCACAGATTGCTCATGATGAGATTGAGAGGAAACCTGAACTAAGGGGAAGAAATAAAGCCACAAATCAGAAAGTTTCCAGTGCTCAAGAGCACAGCAGAGTCACTTGGCTACAGCTGAAAGAGTTCCAGCAGAAACAACTATCTGGGAGAAAGGCCAGCTTGAGTCTTCTCCTTTCCAGGACCTAACTGTGCTCTAAATTCATAAGCTGGGTTACTCTTCACATAGTAATATGAAAATCTGGGAATGGAATCAAGCTTCTTTCCTCACCTCTGCTGCAAGGTGCTCCATAGTCATGAGCTCTGGCCCGTGGCCAAACAGGTTGCGCAAGGGATTCTGCTCCAGTCTACAGAACAAACAACACTTGGAATTTAAAAAAATCTCTGACTCTTATTGCTCCAGAATGTTGACAGGAATCTGATTTCTGAACTATATTTGAGATGCAATCACACTTTCTTCTCACAGTGAGTGAATCTGTGAGCACAGCTCCACAGATTTCTGGGCATTCCAGTCACATACAGAGACTTCCTTTGAAAAAATCCCAAAGTCTGACTCCTATAAATACATGGAAATCTAGGAAAATATCTCACCAAGTCCCACCATGTCTGGACATAGTAGGTGTTTCTAAAATATATATTTATTAGCCAATTTGGTAGCAACACAGACATTGAAAGAGATGATTTATGCAGCCACGTTATGACCCTACACCGTGTTTATTGGCTTGGAGAATTACCAGCTGAGGTAGCAGGTATGTGCAGGAATAAATTCCAGAGAATCCTGCCACCCAAACAAAGGAATCTCTATTGCTACAGAGTAAATTAGGGTAGACAGCACTTGTCTTGCTTTTAAAGAATCCACTGATACCAGGAACAGCTGAAGTGAAAAGACAGTGCAGACACCTGGCAATTAATTGTCCCTTCACTGGGAGCTGCATTTCTGCCCTTCAAAGTGAGTGACAAACTGCAATTTAAAATATATTGACAAGAATTTGAAAAAGACTCTAAACACAAATATTAAAAAAGTCACATATCAGTGACTGAGGAGTCTCCTTGACTGTCTTTGATGCTGGATGACAGGGCAGCTCTCACCTGGACATGGCTGCTGCAAGAATGCCAATACTCGTCTCCTTTGGAGGAAAGGATGAATGTCCTGGCTCTTTTTCCACAGTGAAGTTCAGTGTCATTGAACCTTTTTCTGTGACAGCAATTCTGCTCAGTGATAAATAAATAAATCAATAAATAAACAAATAAATTATTTATGCTATTCCAAACACACATGCACAGATTATAGATAAAGGTAACTACTCTGCATAGCTTCATTATCATAAAAAACACACAAGAAGCAACAACAACAAATCGTTATCACAATATTTAGATGCCTGGAGGACTGGTGTCTTGGCTCCTTCTGCAGTGAGCAGAACTCTACAGCACAGAATTAAAAGGCTTGCAAGGGCTAAGTGGAACATTCTGCTTCTGTCAGCACAGCTGTGATGGACAGCAAGCAGAGGCTGAAGGTCCTTGGCTTGCACTTTGTGCCACTGCTGCAGCTTTAGTAACACCAGTGCTGCCACACGCCTTGAAAACATACTGTAATGACATCAACAAGGTCATTTATCACTAATTAATTACTGAAAGTGAATCACTTTCATCATGAGCACTTGTGCTCTCCTTACACAGCCACTGGCTTCTTCACTCCTGCAATGATCCCATCCAGTACTGCACTTCCCTCATCCAGCAGGAAGGAGAGTTTCACTCCTCTGGCTTCCAGCAGAGCTGCAATTTTCATTGCTCCCTTCTGACCAAACACCTGGGAGAATCCAGACAGGGGAACTGTTTTAGATTAAGCCACACCATTGGGAGGAATACTGGAAAACACCTTGCTGCTGACAGTGCCAGTGCTACAACACAATGAATGCAGGAAATCCCCTGGTGAACAGCTCAAGAGCAAACTGTTAACATGACATTCTCCCAGCAGAATTCATTGGACATTGTTAATGGCCCGGTAGCAGATGGATTTACACCCACCCTGAGGAGTGCTCTGCCTCATTCACCAGTCACCGAATTTCTACTGGTTCTTAGACACAATGATATCTCAGAGCTATAAACTCCACAGATTAGCAATTTTAAACATATTAATTTTACCTACTAACAATTCTCTCTCTTTCTATTTTGAAAATGCATAAACAAACCCACCTCACCTGTCTCTCTGTACCATTAAGTGGAACATTTTTGTTAGTTCTTCCTGATCATTTGGAACAATCATATGAATCTTAACCCAGCTTTCCATGTGCTGTATGCACTTCAAAATGTGACTCCTGCTGCGGCTTCCCTGCAGCAAAGAATTCAAGCTACCAGCCCACTGTGTTCTCTTCAATTTCCTCATCACACCAAACCTTTTGTCAACGTCACGTAAAGCCAAACAATCAATATATAACTCTGACACAGTATCTACCCACAGAACCAAGAAAAACAGGAAGGACGTTGCAGCTAAACAATGTTTAAATATTAAAGCCTTGTTACCTCCATGAACAATGCAAACAACTTGTTGTTTCATTGAAATGAAAGAAAATACCTCTTCATCGTGTCCAATGCCAACATAGAAAGATCGGCGGGGTCTGTAATTTCTCCTCAGCAGAAATTCCAGAGCTTGCAGAATCCCCTGCAGGAAAAGCAGGACGTGTTGTACCATCCTTGAGCGTTAATAAGGAGGATAAATGTAAAAAAAAAAATGCAGTGTGATGTAAGAGAATTGTGATGCTTTCACAGCCCTTAAGGAGACTTTGTCCTGTGCACAGCTGAGTTTTGATTTCTATGGCTCCTACTGAGGATATTCCCATTCCCTGGAAAAATTTTAAATACGGCAGTTAACCAAACACATCTGCATCTGTGAATATGTTCTTCTGATTCTTCTAAGAGCTTTAACTCTGTTTCTTCAGCAATCATGGTCGCTCCACCTCTAGGAAAAGTTGGGAGAATGCTGCAAGGCTTAGGAATTTATCACCAACTTAATTTAAAGAGGGGCAAGAGAGACAACACACAGAATTTCGAGAGAACACATTCCTCCGATTTACCCTTTCCAGGCTTTTATCTTTCTGAAATGACATTACCAAGAGGACGTACTATGGCAGAGTTTTTGTTATCCAGGGTTCCTCGTCCATAGATGAAACCTTCGTGCTCTGCAGCTGAGAAGGGAGGGAATTCCCAGCCCTCGGGGGGAGCAGGCACAACATCCATGTGTGCAAGCAGCATGTAGGGCAGCAGGTCAGGGGCAGAGCCCTGCACGGTGAAGAGGTGACTGTACGTCCCAACAATTTCGTGTTGGATGAACTTTGAGGAAAACACAGCTGGGAAGACTGTTGGGAAAAAAATGAAAAACAAGCATAAAAGAAAAGTGAGCAATAATGTCCAATTTTATCACTATATATTCCATAGAGTCATCACCTACATACTTTCAGGGGAGCACTGCTAATAAGACTGATCACAAGAGAGAACTGAAGTTCTCACACTTCTGCCAATCCATCTCACTTTGTATTTAAAGACTTTCCTAAACAAACCAGAAATTCCTGTTCACCAGTGCTGGAGCAATGATGGGACTGCCAAAAAATAGGCTGAAGCAGCAGCAGTGATCCTCTTTTTTTTTATTTTTCTTTCTAATAGCATTTAAGCATCTCAAGGACCAAAAACCACCATTGCAAAAAGTTGTTTAAACCTCCTCTGTTCAAGTTTTGGCCACTGACACCCCAAAAATACACTGCTGCAGAGGGGACACACATGTGTCATTTCTGACAGGCCTCTGTTCAGGAAAAACAAACTAAAATCTGTTCCATTATATTCAGGAACCACATATACACTCTTCAATTTGTTTATTAAAATGAAATCAAGCAGAAGAGATTGCTGAGAATGAAAGTTTAGTACCTTTCTGAATGTAATTCCCAAATTCTGCCATGGCTGTTGTATTCAAGTCCTCTGGGGATACAGACACAGTTGGGATTTTAATGGCACCTTCAATGAAACACAAACCAGAAATCACTCAGCACTGAAATAACACAATACTTGAATTGCATTTCAAAAGGGGAAGTATATTTATGTTCCTGAATATTTTCCAGGCTTTAAACACTGTTTCACAGCACAGCACAAGCTGCCACTATCAAAAAAGACTGATGTGCTGCAGCTGAGCTGTGCAGCCACCAGGATTTCCTAACACTTCAGCCAAGGTATTTCTCTAGATAATTTGACTCCACTTTTCATCCTGAAGTGTTGAATGATATCGTTAGAAATGCTACTGTCCAGGAGCAGCTGCAATTTGCTTGGGTGATCTGATTGCTCACAGTCATAAACTACTCTGGCAGCTGAACAAGCAGCTCAGTTGGCCGTTCAAGGTTCTTTCTCAACAATAAGTTGTGTTGTGATGGTAAGAGTGTTTTTACACACTCAAACTGCTCCAACTATTAAAATACATAAACAGACAGGGCTTTTGTTGGTATTTTTAGTCTGCTCTGTCATTTAAACAGGCTCAGACAGAGCTGCTGTCCAAAACCCAGTCACTGTCCTGCAGAACATGGGTTTAACTTAGTCCCAGTGGCCTTTCCAAAGAGCATCTGTCAGGTGAGGTTACAGATTCTTTTGAGGTCGTGTGATTCAGCAATTAACACAAAAATCTATTGTGACCCTTCATTTTCCCATTAAAAAGGTATGTAAACACAATTTGCTAGGCAATAAATCCTACAAACCATCAAGGAATGAGAGTTACACAGCCAAGCCCTACTTGAACAGCGCAGGGCTGTCGCTCCATGCCAGGCTGTGGTTTCCTGCACTCTGCCAGCCCTCCTGAGATCTAAACCCTCCAATCTCCTACGTCAGACAGCACAAACACAGCACAAACACAGCACGGCCAGGCTGCCAGGGGTGAGCAAGAGAGGGAAAAAATCCCACAGCGACTTATCCAGCAGACAAAGGGATGTCTGGGAAACACCGTCATGGGGGGCTGGTGTGTTCTGTGTGTACAAACAGGGGACGGCGGAGAAAATCAGCATGGGGAGAGAGCTGCTGTAGGAGAATCCCAGTATCTCTGAGGCTGGAAAAGCCCTCCAGGATCACCGAGCCCACCCTGTGCCCGATGCCCACCTTGTCCCCCAGCCCACAGCTCTGAGTGCCACCTCCAGTCGTTCCTTGGACACCTCCAGGGCTGGGCACTCCAAACCTCCCTGGGCAGCCCCTTCCAATGCCTGACCACCCTTTCCATGAGGAAATTCCTCTTGATGTCCCACCTGACCCTCCCTCTCCTCCTGTCCCTGTTCCCTGGGAGCAGAGCCCAATTCCCACCCAGCTCCCCCCTCCCCTCAGGGGGTTCCAGAGAGCCAGCAGGTCCCCCCTGAGCCTCCTTTTCTCCAGGCTGGGCCCCCCCAGCTCCCTCAGCCATTCCTGCTGCTCCAGCCCCTCCTGGACGGAGTGGCCAGACCCCAACTCAGCCCCACGCCCATCACAGCTGACAAACACCCGCCTTTCTCCTGCGGGAAACCCACCACAAGTCCCACCCACCGCAAGCGGCCGCCCTCACACGGACCCCGCCCTGAGGGCGGGCCAGGCCGGGGGTTGGGGGGGGCCTCGCAGCCCCTCACCTCGCAGCGCCTCCTTGAGCTCCTGCCGCTCTCCGGCGCTGAGTGCGGCGGTGGCGGCGCTCCTGTCCCACCGGCGGGGCAGCCCTGCCGGGCCCCGCAGCACGAAGGCGCGGAGCAGCACCGCGGCCAGCAGGGCCAGCCCCGCCGCGCCCAGCCCCAGCGCCGCCGCCATGGCCGCCCGCCGCCCGCCCGCCATCGCTGCGCGGGCCGCTCCTCAGCGCTGACGGGCGTGGCCCTCAGCCAATCGCCGCCCGCCCCGCCGCCGCGCCGGCCAATGGCGTTGCGCCGTGGGTGGGTTGGTCCCGCCCTCCCCTCCGCGGGGGCTGCTGGGAGTTGTAGTTCGCGGCGGGGATGGCGGCGGGGCCGGAGGGGTTCGCTCAGCCCGCCCTGAGATCCCCCAGTCACGGGAGGGTTTGGGTTGGAAGGCTTTGAAGATCGTCTCGTTCCACCCCCTGCCATGGGCAGGGACACCTCCCACCAGCCCAGGTTGCTCCAAGTCTCATCCAAACTGGCCTTGGACACTCCCAGGGATGGGGCAGCCACAGCTTCTCTGCCCAACCTGTGCCAGGGCCTGCCCACCCTCACAGGGAAGGATTTCTCCCCAGTATCCCACCTAAACCTGCCCTCTCTCAATTTCCAGCCGCTCCCCCTGTCCTGTCACTGCAGTGCCTGAGGAACAGCCCCTCCCTGGCTTCCCCGTGGCCCCTCCAGCTGCTGGAAGGGGCTCCGAGGTCTCCACTCACCCCTCCCTTCTCTTCCCAGGCTGGGCAATCCCAGCCCTCCCAGCCTGTTCCTGCTCCGGAGGGGACATTCAGGAGCCGTGTCCACATCCCACAGCACCAGCCAACACCGGGAATGTTCCCCCACTGCGTGCTGGGATCCTGAGACCTCCAAGGCTTGGGATGCTGTTCCCAAAAGGATGGGGGTAAAAGAGAGGTTCCAGAGGGGAATAACCACCCCCCGGCTCGGTGGGGTCACAGGTGGAGGTCAAGGATTCTGGTGACCCTGGGTGTGCCAGCCCCACTCCTGACAGGCTGTAAATCCAAAATGTGTCACTTCTTTCCACGATCCCACCACGCTGGAATTGTTCTTCCCTTCTTTACAGCTGTCCTGTGATGAATGTGAAGACTTGTCCTACATTCCCACACCATAGACTGTCCCAGAACTCCAAACACAGGATGGGAACAGCCATGGAAATCCTTCTCTCAGACCAGCAGAAGCAGATGATTGTTCACACATTCTTTATTATCAAAAAGAGAACGAAACCAATATTAAATTAAATAAATTACAAACATTTCTGACCTGGTTATACATCATGCATTTACCAAGGGAGGCTTCAGAGATGTTACACATCAACTTCACTGTTATTTAAGAGCAATAAAGGGGCACTGGAAGCTAAAATATTTCACTAGGGTGAATTTGAGCTTCCGTGGAAATGAAGCCTTTGGCCACATTGTGCCTCCAGCAGTGCTGATATTACACTTATTGCCAGAATGGACCCATGGCTACAGAAATGAGGTTTCCTTCTGCCTGGGTTGCCAGATTTCAGAGCAGTCACTGCTGCTTCGGGGCCATCTCCCTTGCCATCCCATGCTTTACACTCGTAGGAGCTCCAAAAAGGTACAGTCTGTGTTTTAGGCACGGTCTGTTGCTCTGAGGCTTCCTGCATTTGGCCTGCCAGACCTGAAATCAGCCTCCTGCAATGAACCCTGAAGGAAGAGCTGGAAATTGGAATGTGCCTCTTTTAATGTGATGCCACCTCAGAGATACAGAAATACGGATTTGGACAGTTTCTTTTTCCGCTGCACCAACCTCTTTGTTGCCTTTTTTTTTTTCCAAAGGAGCACTCAGGCAGTAACAAAAGACCATGAGTAATCAGCCTCAAGGATAATTTAAGAGACTTAATCTCTTGATTTTACCTTGTAGAACAAGCTAGACATGGTTGTGGAGAGATCACTGCTGTCTGAGATTAAAATAAGGAATAACCATTAGCTAGTGGGTTTTTCCCCTTGGAAACCACCCTCCTTTGGTTTTATTATTCTCTCCTGCACCACATAATCAGGAACTGAGGTAGAGAAATGGTGACTTGGTTAATGAGATGTTCCATAAAACCAAATGGGCAGAGTCCTGTTGGAGTTTCCTTTAGTGGCTGTCTAGCTAAGATGGTCCATGAAGCTCTATTTTCCTTGAAAATGAGGCATCTGAGAGCTGTAGGAAAACCCACATTCTCTTCCCAGAAAGCCTTCAGCAATCTGCTGGTGAATCAGCTCAATATTATCTATGTACTTCAAAACTGTACATTAAAGCTTGCTCATATTCCTAATATCCTAGAGCAATAAAATAGAAATAACAGTTTAAAGTATAATTTACTTCCGTTATTAAGGCCCCTCTTTATTTTTTTGCATTCATGGGAAGATAACAGACTGCCCAGATTTACTTCCATACTGTTCAGTTTTTGTTGGTGACTCCTACATTTCATCCCAGTGCTGGAAATACTTTGTAGGAAGACTTGAAATTCAAACACAAAATTCTTTGGTAATGGCAATGGAAGATACACAAGTATGTGTCTTTATCTTAAAGTTTTTTTATAACCTTGTTTTCATAAAAGCCATTTTTTAGGTTAAAATGCACTGAAGAAAGAAGGGTCCCTTTAACCCTTGGCTTGCACTTACATTTTTCAGGCTTTATATTGTCACCTTGTCATTACTGTCACAACATCAGCTCTGGGTAAGAAGGGAAGGCATCCAGAAAAGGCAACTAAAACAGCAGTTGTTTTTAGCATCACTCAAATATCAAAAAATGTCTGTCACGATTTTAGAAATGCTGAAGATCTTCACGGTCTGTCTCTGGGTCAGCAAGGCAGGCGAGCGTGCCTGAGAGGTAGATGGTCCTGGTAGCATCAGTCTGGGCTGAATTTTAGTGAAAATCATCAAACTTAGTAGAGAATTGCTATGGAAATATCACATACTAGATAAGAGTGTTCTCTTGCTGCACAAGTGACCATTTGAGGGCTTGTCCCCAGAAGCCCTGCACAGCACAGGGTGTCACTCGGGCTGTTCCCTGGCATAAAATGCACTCAAATTTTAGTTTCAGGGCTCTGGATCAGTGGCATAATGAAAAATGTGTAGGAAGGGCTTCCTTCCCTGTCCCTGAATTTGGTTTTTGGGATCAAAGTTATTTGGGAGAAACACCTTTCCCCAGAGAACTCATCCATGTTTTTGGATTAAATCTTTTAGTTGCTCCAGTCAACAAGAAGATAGGAAGACTCAGAACTCCCTTGGGATTAACGCTTTGATAACATTCACAGTCTAAGAGCATTCTTTGAAGTGTTGTTTGGTCAGTAGAAAGGTCCCTAAAAAACTTCAGAGAGAGTTTGAACTGGACCCTGAGTCTTTTGGACACGTACTCACCCCACTGGGCAAGCAGGACAACACATGCATGTAACAAGGAATTCTTATTTCTGATTACAAGCACGTCCTGATAGCAAATAAACCCCACATAATTCAGAAATTAGCCCTTCCAAGACACAGTACCAGGGTCTTTGGGGTGTCAGAAACACAGCACTGGTTTGAGGCACTGGTTCTTGAGGCAGTGGTTTCTGGGACGCTGGGTCACAGACAGAGGGGAGCAGGGGGGTCATGGAAGAGGGGCCACAGGAGAGGCAGAGCTAGTGCTACACAGACAGGCAGGGAAATTCGGGGGGCTGCACTTCCACACCCCCCAAAGGTCAGTGCACATCGTAGAATAACGTTTTACCTGGCAAAGCACCTCTTTGCAAGAGCCGCTTTCGCTCGTGAATCAAAGCCGCGAAAGGCTTTTAATATTTGCTCGTATTTCACTTCGTCAGGAAGAGAGGGAGGAGGGGAAAGAAAGAAGCAGGATGCCCAAATTATGGAATGCCAATGTGGGCAGAAGGGTGTCATTGTGTGAGAAAAAGGAGAGCACTTGGCACTGGTGACTGATCGTCCCCTGGGTTAAGGCACCTGCCTTCAAATGAACTCCTTCTCCTCTAATCCGTGAGACGGCATTTCCTGAGTTCCTGCTTGCTGTTGCCTGCTCCGGAGTCCACTGCTCTGAACACCACGATCAGAGCAGGAAGGAGGGAGGAATTTATCAGTTCAAGAGGTGTGAGGGCCTCTTGCTTTGCAAACCTGTTGTATCTCCAGGTCTTCACGAAAGGATTGGAGAGAAGAGTCTGTTTGGGAGGGTTTGCCCACACACTGGTGCTCCCTGTGCTCACAGAGCTGTCTGGGTCTCTGAGTGGAACATGCTTCCAAACATCTCCTGAAAGGCACAGAAGACATGCAGGGTTAGGGCTGGTGCAATGGCACAGACCCACCAGCATCATTCAGTCACACAGAGAATCACCACCAGAAACTCCAGCCATTCCCAGCCCTTCTCCATAAGGGAAAGCTGGTGGTGGGAGATTTCTCTGTTTTCAGCTGTGCATGGATAGCCTGGCAAAGATCAGCACTGGAACAGATCTCATCCCAAGACTCAAATGTGAATGCAATAAATAAAGCCTGTGCTGAAAAGCTTGACCAATGATCCTTTTTTGATTCTCCAAGTTGCGCCCAGTTTGTGGAGACCACAGGTCTGACTGTGAGCCTGAGCTGTGTGGATTAAAGGATTCCCTGTGGGGTAACCTACCTGCTCCTCATCCAGGAGCCTGCCAGAGCTCCTCAGGACAGGGATTTAAAATCATCTCTGCAATTAACTTTTCGTAGCATTGCAGTTACTTTTCCTGGCAGTGGCACCGGGGAGTTTCCAGCTAACCAATCCCAAACATGACTTTGGATTTCCACCCTACACCCCTGGCAGTAGAACTCACCTCCTCCAGGTTCTTGAACTCTGCACTGCTCTCATCCACGGACTCGTCACAGATGGACAGCTCTGTCTGGTTTGGCCTCTGCAGGAAAGAATCGAATCCACAAATTAGCAAAGTGCAGAGTCAAAAGGGATAAAAATAATGACTAACCCATGCTGGAAACATCACACGTGCTCCAGTGGAAATGCCCAGGAGAAGGGGCACAGAAGGATTCCTGCTCCATTGGTTTATCTCCTGTGACTAAGCTGGCATTTACATATATATCACTCTGCCCAGATATGAGATACCTTAGCTTGTTCTTGTGAGATAACTGGCTCCCACTGCCCTGATTCCAGCTAAATTACCTCACAATAAACCAGCCCCTGCTTGGAGGAAGAGCCTGTCTGTCACTGTTCTGTCAGAATGTGCCACATTCCTGCCTTGGCCTTTTCTCCTCCCACCAAGGGAGTGTTCATGGATGCTGGGACTATTCCAGGAGAGGTGAATCTGCTTCAACTTCATTTCTGAGGGACAAATTCTGCCTTTGTGTGCAGCTGCCTGTTCTACCCAGCACCAAAGTGGGGCCACAGTGCTGGAACAGCTCTTCTGGCTTCTCCAGGATGGAACAACATTCATGTCTCAGCCAAGGGTTTGTATAAGACATTTACACTTGTGAATTCCCATGGAAGTCCCTTCAGTCAGTGGGTGCTTGGCCCGTGCGTGACAACTGGAAGATGAATACTTTGCTGGATTTAGACATTTACTGCTTGAGATAAACAAGAAGCTTTATTAGTTGCAGTAGCAATTTATTACTCTTCCTTTGTGCTGATACAGCCTGTAAGCCTGATAAGTACAATCCTGTGACCTTGGAAAGTCTGTGGAGCAAATTTACCTCCTCCAAGATGGGTGGGTGGACAACTTCTTTGATATTTGCCAGTGCGAACAAAACAGCATCGTGGATGGTCAGGAAGATGTGACTTCGGTCCAGGCCTCCTTCCTCGAAGACTCCGCCTGTGCTGATGTCATTGTACACCTGGGCTGGAGAAAGGAAAGGCACGTGGACAAGGAGGAAAGCAAAGGAGGAAACCTTTGAAGGTGTGTGTGGCTGGCAGTGGCTTCTGAGCTAAGGCAAGGCTGGGATGCACAGGGATGAAGCAGGTTTGCTGCAGAAATGAGTGTAGGGATCTATTTTGCTCCGTATTTTTTGGGATGTTCCAGCCATATCGCTTCCCAAGTGAAAGGGCTGATTTCACACATAGAGAAAAGTGTTTCTCTTTCCTTCCTTCTGTTCTCTTCTTTCCTCTGTTCTGGTTTGGTCCAGCAAAAGGCTGGCAGCTCACAGGATTTGCATAAAGAACACAGAAGGATCTCCTGTCTGTCAGGAGCTCAGAGATGGGGGAAGATCACATGGAAATATGTTCTTTGTGGATTCTTACCATGCACATTTGCCAAGAACACTTTAATCCCAATCTTCTGGTAACTGGAACACAACTAGAAGAGATGAGAGGAGAGAGAAAGGATTAATAAGGCAGCTGCTCCAGCAATGTGTTAATACAGAAAGTCTTATATCAAGGCTTTACATGTCCTGGGGATGCTGAAGGAGAAAAGCCACAGAAACCTTCTGCTGAGGAGACTAAAAACCTGAGTCTGAGCTACCCAAGAGAGCAGAAGGTACCTGTAGCTTGGCTGTGTTTGCAACACAGAACTAACCTTGCTCAGAGCTTTTGTGCCCATGAGGTCAACAAAACACACTCCGCTCATGTCCAGGATGATGGTGTGGAAGCTGATGTAGGGCGGTGCTGTCACCACAGGGTCAACATCTGCCCTGGCCATGACACTGAAGGTGCTTCCCTGCAGAGTCGTGGTGCTGCCCAGCTCCCTGGAGCCGGGCACTTGCCCAGCACTGCTGGCAGGTGGATGGAAGGTGACATAGGAGATGCTGGCACCGTTGGCAGTCGTCTGGTTGTTATTGGTATCTGTTGGAGAGGTGCTTTCAAAGTCCTTCTGGAGCTCTTGCAAAGACAAGGTCTACGGCAAAGCAGAAATGCAGAGTCAGGGCAGGGCACAACTGCCAGCACAGGCAGAGATGTGGCACGTGAGGGCATCTGTATCCACTGGCATGAAGTGTTTTAACCTGGGCTGACTCCAGCCTGCCGCTAGACTGAGGGGCTGGAGTTCGTTAGATTAATCTTGCATGGTTCACGTTCACATGCTTCAGAACTGCTCAGCACTGCAAAGCAAATGGAGCTGGCATCCCCGGAGCTGGGCTTCAGAAGCGCACTTTGGGACTGAAATGCTGACAGAGAGGCATCCCCAGATAAAGAGGGCAAGCCTGGTTTCTACCAGATTGTTCACCCTGTTTCCATTCTAACCATCTCTACAGCTTTCTCGCTCCCAGCCGTTCCAAGTTCTCCTGCATCCTAAGGTTTTGGATGTTAAGAGGAATGGAGATGTGGGTGGGAAGGAAAGGAGGAGAGAGGTGGTGAATGTGGCCAGAAAGACAGTGCAGAAAATCCTGTGACAGGAGGAGCTGTTTGATGGGGACTTGGGGTCTTATTCATCAACACAGAAACCCGACTTTAGTTACCTTGTTCTGCTTCAATAAGAATTTCGGGAGCTTTTTTGGTGGCTGTGCTGTCCCCTTCTCCTGCCGTTTCAGATACTTCTTCCTGGCCAAGTACACTTTCCCAGGATCCACCCCAGTCTGTGAGAAAGAGAGAGTTTCCTTTGCAAAAGTCTGTTCAGCCCCATAGTCAGGGGCTGCTGTTTCTTCCCTGGTATTTCCCAGCCTGTGGCACCAGTGAGATGAACCTGGTGGCAACCGAACCTCTTCAGGAACTCAGGGTACCTGCACATGCAGGGAGGAAAGACTTGCAGTAGCAGGATGCCTCTGTTTTGGCAGAGCTTGGAGGAGGATACCTGCCAGGATTCAGGCATAACCTCTAAAATGAACTCTACAAACAGTCCTGAAGACCAGGGAGAAGAGAATGGGAGAGTAGAGGATGGATGTGACCATGTTTCATGGTCATCCATGGCTTAATTATCTCCATTCAGCAACACAGCAGAGAGCAAGGGTCGTTTGGGATTGGCTGCAGGGCATCACTCACCTTGGCTATAATCTTCTCTCGGAATATCTCTGAGTTGGCAAAATACAGCGGCGAGCAGTAGGTCACAATTTTAATGCCATTAACTTCATGCACCTGCAACAGAGACAAGAGCTCAGAGCAGTGGCAGGGAACAGCACCTTCCCTGAGGATGCTTTGGCTTCACCTTACCTTGTTGTAGGCTTTAGGGTTCTTGTAGATGTCAGTGGAAGTCACCTGGCCCAGGGCAGAGCCGTTCCGGCTGCAGAAAAGAGAGGATCAGCATTAGAGGAAGTGTTGCAGGGGAAGGAAACTGCTTTGATTAACATTCCACGCCAGGATTTGCAAGCATGCTTTATGAAAATACTTCTATTTCATCCCTGCAGAGTCTACAGGGCAAAAAAAACCCCCAGGAGTCAGCAGTTTGAAATCCCAGACTGGGAAATATTAATAAGGGGCTTTGATGGATTAAAAAATGGTGTGAAAACTTCACACCAGGCTTTGCACCCATACAGGGCTCGCTCTTTGGATGAGCAGCACTTTCTGCTGGGAGCTCTGCGGGGTGATTCTCATGCTGGAGCAAATACCTTGAGACTTCCCCTTGCCTTGGGATGTGCAGGGGAGCGGGAATGCAGGCAGTAAATTAGCGCCTGCCATTCCTGTTTGCACATTCCGGGCAGGACACCTGCACTCCCCCGGGCTCCTGCCGCGCGTTCCTGCGAGACACGGGCCAGAGGTCGCTTGTAAAACCCTCTATTCTGCCCCTGGGAGGTTTGTTGTCTCCTGTGGCTCTTGGAGCTACAGCGATACTCACAACTGGGTATGGAAAACCACGACCAGCACGGAGAATCCCACGCCCACCGCGACTCCGTAGGGAAGGCTCAGGAAGAAAGCGGAGAGGAAGCTCACCAGCCACACCAACTGCAGAAAGAGAAGACACGGCAGGTCATTTTACTCCACCAGGGATGGATGGAAAATGGCCCTGTGCTGATACCCTGGACACCCCAAACCATCGATAGACCAAGACCTGAATTCTCCAGAACCTGAATTCTCCAATTTTTTTCTGTGTGTTTTCACGTGGAATGTCCTTGCTGGGAAGTTTGCCAGGAGCCCCAGTTTTTCAGGCGTAAAAGCAGCCGGTGCGTTTCTTCACGCCTGCACGAACACACCACTCTTCCCATCCAAAAAGTATCAGCCTGACTCGCCCAGGAAAGGCTCCTGCAGATCACACCATCTGCTGCTCTGTGGCTGCTCCCAGCCCCAAGAAGCTCCTGCTGGCAGCCAGAGCATTTCAGAAGGAATCAGCATCTCCCTGAAAACCTCCCGAGCACCTGCTATAAATGACCTGCACACAGAGCAGATTTGATGGCCAAGTATGACAGAGCAGCCCAAAACCTGCTTCACCTCCAGCTCTGAGCTCTGACACTTGTCCTTCTTATATGAGCAGCTCCCTCCATATGAAATTAGTCCTGCCCCAGCACACAAACCTGCCCTCTGAGAATCATTATCAGGTTATTTTAATCCCATCCTCAGGGCTAATAAAACCTAACTTTGACCTTGGACAAATCAGGGCAACTTTGATGACTTCAGCATCCTGGATTGTGTACATAAATGCCAAGAAAAGGCTTGCCTCCATCCAGGCTTCATGCTGGGCTCTATCTGTGGAATTAGTTGTCCTGAAACACAACCAGCCTTAAGGTGATGAATACCAATGGTCTGACAACACCCAGAAACACTGTTCCCCATTTTGGGACAGGACACAGAATCTAGTTCAAATTCCAAGGAGATTAAGGTCAGGGGAATCCCGTTCACTCCATTGGCATCTGCCTGATCCCCACGCTCCCTGCACCAACCATCTCCACTCAGTCCAACAACCCCTGAGGTGTCTGCCCAGGCTTTGGGATGGGGTCTCTGAAGCCCTTGGGGTCAGCCTGTGCTTCCCCTCGTGAGCTCTGCTAAAGGGCAGTAACTTCCCTGCCCTCACATGAACTGCCAGAGCTGACAGCCCTTCCATCCTCCCCACCAACACCCATTCAGAGATGTGCTCAAACTGCCAACCCATCCCTTCTCCAGCACCTGTTTGAACAGTATTTTGGGAAAGCTCTTAAAGGCTCAGGTCAGCCCCTCTGGAGTCCTGATTCCTCGGATAAGGTGGTTTGTTGGGACCTGACAGGATATTGGCTCAGTGTCCACACACACCTCTCAGCCGTGGGAGTCCTGTTCAAACAGTGTCTTTTTATGTCAGACATTTCCAAATTCCGTTCTCACTCCCCCGCACCCCCTGCCTGGGTTTATACATCAACCAGTGCCTGGAGTCCTTATCACTGTGAAGGGCTCTCCTCACCCTGGAGGGCTATTGTGTGAGTTTTTAAGTCATGACTCCCAGATATTGAGCAGGGCCGGTTTGGCTAGTTCTGGGCAAACAGGCTCCCGCGGTTGATTGGCATTTAAACACAGCAGGTAATAGTTCAGGCCGCTCTGATATGTGCTCTGAGCACCAGGGTGCTCAGCTGGGCAGGACAGGCTCCAGGACCTCGGTGGTGAGGGGTTGGAAGCACCATCACACCGAGAGAGAGAGCAAGGGATTCACAGCCCTAAATGCCCCCCAGAACCTGCTGGAGTCTCACCTGCTCACCCTGCCCTGGCCCCACACAGCCCCGGGCTGAGCTGCCACCTGAGGCAGGTGATGCCTCCCAACACCCCAGGCACTCACACAGTCCAGCTTGCTCTTCTTCCACAGGTAGAAGGGATCAGCCAGTTGCTTGAGGGAGTTTTTCAGGTTCACTGCGATGAGGGCTCCCAGGACAGACTGTGGAGGAGAGGGGATGGTGTCAGCCAGGCTGTGGATGTGCCACGTTTGGCAGCAGATGCTTTGTAGCATCTGCCTTCCTTGGTCCAGATCCCACAAGGAAATGGGGAAGGGTGATGCTCACAAAGATCTTGCATGAATCTAAGCAGAGTAATTTGGACTGTTCCCTGACTATAATTTAGACTGTTATTTAGGCTTATATTTGCCCAGAGAAGCTGTGGCTGCTCCATCCATGTAAGTGTCCAAGGCCAGGTTGGACGGGGCTTGGAGCAACCTTGTCTAGCGGAAGGTGTCCCTGCCCATGGCAGGGGGTTGAATGAGCTTTAAAGTCCCTTCCAGCCCAAACCATTCTATGATTCTTTCTTCCAGAGACTCAGTGCAGACAAGTTCCCAGGCCAGGAACAACCCCCTCCTGTGCAGCAGTTTGCACCAGGAGTTTTTTGGAGCCAGACTGTGCCTTTGCTTGGGTGTGTAGAGCCTGTGTCGCAACTGCTTGCACAGATGTTTGTGTTACCTTTGGAAGAGGTTCCAGGTAGATTCCCAGAGACAACATGGTCACCATAACCACCAAGGCCACAAAGAAACTTGCCACCTGCATAAAGGAAAGAAAACACTTCAGCAAACAGCAGGGTCTTCCTAAACTCCCCTTGGGATCTTTCCCTTCCTGCTGCTGCTGCCAAGGGCACAACTGGTCACTGCAGTATTTTATGTGTGATGATTGCTTCTGAAAATAGGCAGGCTTTTGCAGATCTCACAGATAACCCCAAACTTCCCTCACTGGTAGCTCTGAGAACCAGACTGGGAATGCAGATTGACAGCTCTACATCTGTGACCAATCCAAAAAACCACCCAGGGAACAAAATGGGGTTGGGGAGGGAGGAAATTCTGCTTGAACAACAACAACATAAGACACTCATATATGAAGCTTCTCCAGACCTGCACAGCCACATCACGCTGGCAGCTCAAGGGTTTTTACTCAAGGAGGGTCATGCAGGGAAGAGAGGAGGAGGAGGAGGTACTAACTTGGGATTTTGCTCCTGCCCCATCCACGGCGAGAGTGACAGAGAGAGCACAGCAGATCACGTGGATTTTGAAGAAGGATCCGAAGAAGTTGCTGCAGCCCAGGGCCAACATTTCCTGTGGAGATGTGGAATATGGTCATCAACACAGCTGCCCGTCCTGCCAATGAACATGAGTGGCCAGGCAGGAGAGCAGGTGCCTGAGTCTGGGGTCTGAGTGGCATGGGAAGGGTCCCTGCAGTGTGTCCCAGAGCCTTTCCTTTCAGTAAGAGCTGGGATGGGCTCTGGTAGAGCAGGGAAACCTGGAAGCACAATTCCACATAAACACGTTGTCATCTGTTGACACACTGAGGGCAGGGCTCCATGTGGTATGTGTGGCTGTTATTGAAAGCTGCCACTGTGCCAGTGATGACAAAAGAGGATTACTTAATGTCCTGCCTCCCACAGTATCTAGGTGACACACCAGGAATCCAGGTCTTTCTCTGCTCACTGAGAAACACATGTGCCTCGCTGTGCTTCAACAACCTGCCAGCATGCTGTCTGTGCCGGCAGAACCCTCGGGACTGGAGGGGGAGCAAGGCAGAGAGCTGAGCCTGAGGCTCCCTCCCCTGTAGCAGCCCAGGAGGGATGTGTCTGCCGTGCCCTTTCGCCCCTCACATGGCTCCCTGCCACGCCAGCCTGCCAGCAGAGCAGAGCGGCACGTCTGCTTCGAGCACAGCACGTTGGAACGCTTCTCCCATTCACGCCATGAGGTTTTCCCTTCACGCCCCAGAGCAAAGGAAACAACCCCTGGCTGCATCTCCCAGCCCCACAGAACCCCTAGCTGCATCTCCCAGCCCCACAGAACCCCTGGCTGCACCTCCCAGCCCCACACAGCCCCTGGCTGCATCTCCCAGCCCCACACAACCCTTGGCTGCACCTCCCAGCCCCACACAACCCCTAGCTGCATCTCCCAGCCCCACAGAATCCCTGGCTGCACCTCCCAGCCCCAGGGTCACCTGGTTGGGGTCCACGTCGTAGCCGTGCTTGGCCGCCAGTGTCCTCCCCATGGCCAGGTTGATCACGTAGCCCACGATGGCGAGAGAGAACGCGGTGCCAATCATGTCCTTCCACTTGCTGACCAGGGGCAGGGTGGGCTGTGGGAACCTGCACTCAGAGCAGAGGGGAGGGGCAGCTGTGACACGAGTGTCTGTGGGCTGGTGAGGTGGGTGAGGAGCTGGTGTGTTCAGGAATGACATAATCCATGTCTACACCGTTCACAGCTCGAGTGGATGGGGGTGGTTGTGTAACAGTGGAGCCTGGCAGTCCTGGAAGGGGACTGTCTCACAGCAGGGAAGAGTGAGGTGTTTTCCAGGTTGCAGGAGGAGGAGGAGGAGGAAGGAAAACTGTCTGGAAGATGAGTCAGAGCTGCACATGCACTTACCCCATGCTGATTTTCCCGACTATTGGCATGCCATACTTCTCGGGCATGTTAAAGCTGCCAGAGATTGCAGTTGCAACTATTACCTGAAAGGTCAGAGAATAAAGAGCAGTAAGCAGGGAGAGCTGAGCTGGCTCAGAGCATGAATCTTGCTGTGCTCCCAGAGCTGACAGATAAAATCAGCACCAAATTTGGGCTAGGAAAGGGCGGAACAGTCCCAGCAGGAGCCATGTTCCTCATCCTCAGCATCGCCAGGGATGAGCTGTGCATCAGAGCTGTCCTCCGTGAGGATGGCCTAATTTCTGACCCCTGGCCATGTGGGGGTCACATCATATTCACTGTGTAGATGTTCTACAGGATGGGTCTGCTGTGAGCAGCAGCGTCCCAGGGCTGTAAGGTGAGGGGAAGGTCCAAGGGACAGCGTGGGTGTCACTTACAATGATGATCTCCATGGGGATGGGCATCCGGATCTTCTTCATGTACTTTAGGTTAAGCTCCTTGACAATGATCAGGAGCACAGCACTGACCAAGGCATAGACCAGGGAGGCCAAGTTGGTTTGGGGCAGACCTTTACAAACGTCAATGAAAGTCTGAAGGGGAGAGAAGAGGGGAAGGTGTCACAAGGAACCAGAGACTCTGGACAACATGGACAGCACGATGGAGAGCACTTGTTACCATAATCACTGCAAACAGCCTGAGATGTGATGACAGAAGTGCTAGAAACCCTCTGCTGAGGGATCAGCCACCAGCCCTGGGCCTGGTGGTTAAATGCAGTTCTGGCTGCATCAGTGGAAGGTGCATCCATGGAAGATGCAGGAAATCCCAGGAATGGGCAAAGCTGCTCATAGGAAGTTTCCTTTGCTAACAATTGTAAAGATAACACAACACAGTTCATATTCCCCCCGAATCCCAGACCCATCTCCTTATTTCTCATTAGAAACACTCAGACACAGAAAACACCCTGCAGGGAACATAGCAGCAGCATCCTGGGCGTGCAGGGCTGGGCTGGGGGATGCATTCCCTTTCCCTCCACCCTGCCCTGCTCTGTGAGCCCCCCTTCCCCTCCACAGGGGTGGCAGTGCTGCCTGAGGTGTGGTGGAAGGTCTCTGCCCAGAGCCCCCACTTACGTAGACGATAGCTAAGGGCCCGGTGTAAGACTGGACTGTCAAGCCGAAGACGTACTTGAGCACGGAGATGAGGATCTGCAGCCCCGCCGCCGTCATGAAGCCCCTGATGAAGGACTCGGAGAGGTAGATGGCAACAAAGCCGAACTGCACGAAGCCCAGGCACAGCTAGGGTGGGACAGACGAGGCCTTATTAGAACTCTGACAGCCCAAAATGATGAGGTGCAGAGATGCAGAGATGTTGGACAGGCAGTTCCCGCATAGCCACGGCACGGGCTGGGCTGGGCAGGCTGTGCTGGGGCAGGGATGGGGAGAGGAGAGCTGCTGGGTGTCATCACTGCCTGCCATCCTGCCCTCACCCTTGGCTGGTCCACATGGAGAATTTCACACCACAAATCAGAGGTGGGATCCCCTCTAACCTCTTTTTTGAGAAAAGGAGCCTATTCCAGCATCTGCTGCCACCATCTCTGCTCCAGGGAGGGCTTGGCTGACTCTGTGTGGACAGAGCAGAGGTGGTGCAGAGAGTCCCTACCTGTATGACTGCTGTCAGGCAGGCTAAGGTGGCAGAGATCTCCAGCCTGGCCGCCTCCAGGGCTGTGGTGTTCACACTGGTCTCATTGGTAGTGTGGTTGAAGTACTGGAAGTCTGACTCTGGAGCCAAGTCACTGCAGATGTTGCCAACAATAATGCTGACGACAGCAAAGGTACCTGCAGCACAACACAGCGAGGTCAGGAGTTCTCTAGAGAGCATCCTGTCCTGGAAGGCAGCGGGGCAGGTTGGGCTCTGCAGACCGAGCCACCCAGCCCATCACCAGCCCCACAGCAGGACGTGGCCGTGGGATGGGGGATCCCATAAACCCAAACAACCCCCTTCTGGGACACACCAAATATTCCCAGCCCATATTTAACTGTTTGTGCACACAATTGCTCTGCAGACTCTTACCTGGGACCATCTGATGGATGCCCCCAAGGAAGAGGTATGTTACCAGAGGGAAGAAGGAGGAGTAGAGCCCATTGACAGGAGGCAGATTGGCCAGGAGAGCGAAGGCCATCCCTGGAAAACACAAGGGAAATGGGCACTGCAAGGAAGTATAGGGACAACCAGGTTGGAGGTAGAGCTTGGGTTCAGAAATGTCAGCAGTAAAGGCAGGTAACCCCCCCAAACTGGGCACCAGCATCATCTGCAGACCTTGAACTGTTATCCCCTTTTGGAGACCCAGAAAGTCAGCATTTCTCACCTTGTGGCACTTGAATTGTCCCTGCACTGAGCCCGCCGAGGACATCAGGCAAAATACTGTCCTTAATTTTATACTTGGGCAGCCACACGAGTATTGGGAAGAGGCGAAAGAGGGCGAGTTTGAATCTGGAAGCTGAACATCTAGAGGAGATATAAAAAGTAAAAGCATATAAGTAAAGAAGGGAGGAAGCAAGTGGGCTGGGAAGTGAGCAAGGAAGGATCTTCCCAGGAGTGTCTCAACCTTTCTCCCCCACCAAATCCTAAGCCCAGAGTTTGGGGCACTTCCCTTCCCTACAAGGGCAAGATTCTTTGGTTAATTGGCTGTACACACCATGGAGGGTTATTGTGGGGACCTTCCTGGCATGGTGGGAGGTCCCCAATGCTGCCACAACTGGAACCTGCAAAGAATGAAGGGTTTAGCTCCCCAATATCCTTTCAGGCAGGGGTTAGGTGAGCTGTGGGGAGGAAACACAGCTCAGAGACTCATGGGCAGTTGCAAAGAGCCAAAGATGAACTTTTCCAGGTGCTTGGTCACAAAAACCCTCCAAGTGTGTCTGAAAAAAGAGGATTATTGCTGGGTTGACACATGCAATATCTCACATTTCCTCTTGCTAACATGCATGTTCTCTCTTTCCTATATTACTGCTTCCTTTTTTATACTGAATGGAGACAGATTTCTAAGAAAGGTATCAGCAGAGTTATTAACCTTTATTTGCATAATTATACATCTCTCTTTAAGGTGGCATTGGTTTTAATCAGAAAGCTGATAAAAGGAAATTGAACGTGAAAAGCTTAAAAATAAATGCACACACACACCAACACCTACATCACCAGTTGTACTTTTTTCACTCTTAAAAAAACCCTTGGGAAACAGAACCTCAAATGCACTTAGTGCAAATCTGCTGATCTGCCTTCCAACCCAACAGTGAAGAGCTTCACTCACTTCAGTGCAATTTGCATTTCTCCCATGCCTTGCGTCCATCAAACCCCTGAAGATCATGGACAAACCTTCCCAGGATAAAAGTGGGACCTACGTCCCCAGGTCTGAATTATACCCCAGCTCCAGACTAAACCTGGTTTGCACTTAGCCCACCTATAGCACTCTGTGTTACCTGAAAAGGCTTCTCAGCTTTTCCCCGACGGGGTAAGTTCTGGTTTTCTTCTCAAACTCCTCGTCGAAGAGGCTGACAGAGTACGCGGGGCGTTCGACGACATAGCGAGGCCTGGCGTGGCTCATCTCTGGATCATTGAAATTTTTCCCAGGGGAAAAAAGAAAAACACAAAAAAAGCAGAGCCAAAAATGTGACTGGAGCTGGCCCCACCTGCGGTATAACAGACCGGACACCTCCAGCGTCTGGGAGCCCTCCCCGATCTCCTCCACCCTAAATAGTTTCCCCGTGGCCAAGAGGCAGGTCCTGGGAGTGGCTTCTCCCGGCTCCAGGGGCTGCTGCTGCCCGGCACAGGGAGCTCCACCAGCTCCTTGGAGGTGATGCTGCTGAGTGATGCCATGCAAAGGGGACCCAGCCGTCCTGGATTGCCTGGCAGGGGTGTTAATCCCGGCTCTGCCAGCATCTGCCTTTCTGCCTCGGGCGAGTGACCTTTCTCATGGCTCAGTTTCACAACCGGCGGGGTTGGCAAGGCTTTGCAACGCTGGGCAGCCCTGGCATGGTTTACAGCGGTAGGTACTGGCACTGTGATCAAAGGCTGCTCCCGTCTGAGGTGTTCCTGCCACACTGCCCGGTCTCACCAGCATTGCGCAGCCTTCCCAATCCGTGAGAGGCTGTGGATGAGTCCCTGGTTTACTCTAGGAAGTGATGTGCAAGAGAGATAACTGTTGCTAATTCATTTCAGTGATGAAGATGCCAAAACATCTGGGCAGACTAGTCGTGTCCTGTATCTGGGTCTCACCAGGGAGATGATGAACTCCAGAGAACCCTTATTTTACTATTACCAGCCATGCCTGGGAAGGGGAGAGAATCATCCCAAACTGGCCAGGCTGGGAGGGGAGGGAGGAAGTGGTCAGATATAAAACTAGGGTCTGGGTAATTATTTGTGGTTTGGCGTGTATCTAAGTGGGTCATTTCTCAACACAGGAGGAGAAGAGGGGGTGGGAAAAACTGGTGATTCAAGCAGGAGAATGTATCAAGGAACAACATCCAGGTTGCTGAATGTCCCAGAACCTGCCCTTCGCTGGAGTCAGTGCACACCTTGAGTTCTGTGGAACCAGGATGAGCACAGTGTCCGTCCCCGGGACTGAGGTCAGGCCTGGCTGATGAGCATCTGCCTCGGAGTGGGGGCTGGAACACACCAGCACCATGGAGCAGAGTGGCCCAGCAGACAGGGCAGGAAGGAAAGCATGATGCAGGCAGCCGAAACTTTGGGGAGGATTTAGGTCAACAGAATCATTATGCAAATGGCAGCTAATGGGTTTAGAAAGGGAGGTCATCAGCCTCATCTTTTAGAGATAACAGGGACAATCAAGTGCACTTTGCTGTAAAACAGCTCCAGCAATGTGGTGTTTCTGATTCCACCGATCTGCACCCACGGACTCGGGAGGGACCCCAGACAACGGCTTTGAAGGGACAGCTCCCGGAGACACATCCCTTTTCCTGCATCACAAGGTGCCCGATCCAGTGCCCTCTGCAGGCGTGCTCACACTGGCATCCCTTCTGCTCCTTTTTGCCTGGAGACACCTTTCCCAGGGCAGTGACAAGCTTTACCTTTGGAGGATTGGTGCAGGCTGAGACTCAGCAGTGTCCCAGGCTCTTCCCAGTCCCCTCACTCATGCCAAAAGCCTGTCTGATAAACAGTCGTTGAGTTTTCCCATAGCAGCGTGCATGTCTTGTCCCTGCCTTCCAATCCCATGGCTGAGCAGGTTCCCAGCCTGTCCCCCACAGCTCTGCTCTGAATTTTGAGGGAATATTTTGTATCCCAGGTCCAGACTCAGCAACAGCTTCTCAGGGGTGATAAACCCACCCGAGTTTCTGGTGTAGGAAGTCTCCCTGAGCTGTATTTCCCAGCTCCATCCCTGGCCGAGCAGCGTGTCTGCCACCAGGCAGAGCCAACCAGCCAATTAGATCCCAGCTCTTTAATGAATTTCCCCCGCTGAGAGAAAGTGCTGGTAATCAGGAAAAATAACAAACAAAGCAAGTATAGAGGGGAAAATATCCCCATGATTAAATTCCATCTTAAACAAACAGGCTAATGATGTCAGCATCTCGGACAGAGTCAAGTTCTTGACTTGGCTTATCACTGGCCTTGCCCTAGATCAAACAGCAGGTCGAACCTTTGAGATTTTGGAATTAAAGAGAACGAGCTGTGTGACTGCTCCTTGAACAAAAGGCAAAGCCAGCTGTCCCGGCGTTGATGGGATAAGACCACGGCAAGCTGCAGAGCTGGTTTAAATCCTGCAGCTGGGGCAGGACCCCGGAGCAATACAAGGAATCTGGAGGGAAAAGCAGAGTGCCAGTCATTTGCTGCATTGCAGGGGCCAGGTTTTTCAAGATTTCTGTTCCACTGTGGGCATCAAAATAAAGGACAAAGTCAGGAGGAAAAGCTCCAAGTGCAGAGCCCATGGCCCAAGCTTTTCAGGAAGCCCATTCATGCAGTGTGTTGGCTGGAGCGGGTGATGCTCAGAAATGTAAAGTCTGACCTCACTAAGTCTACTGGGACCTTGTGACACACTGAGTACATAAATGTGGTGTGATACTTGGAGCAAACAGCAAATGAAACCAGAACTGCTTCACTCCAACAGTGTGATGTGGGTGAATATTATTGTCCCAGCAGGTCATGAGCCAAGTGTCCCACAGGTCCCTACCTGGCCAATCCCAGCCCTGCCAGTCACAAGCCAGGCAAGGACCTTTTTCTCAGAGTTCGTCTTGCAAACACACTTACTAAGCTCTTATCTCCTGTCCCTGTGCTGGTGATAGCTGTGTTTGGGAAGAGGAAAGTCACATTGAGGTTCCTGGCTGGTGTTGACAGGAGCCATTGGCACAAAGCCACTTTCCTGTCCTGACGTAGGCATAGAACAGGGACTCCAAGGATTTGGTGGGAAAGCCACCTGATCACTGCCTTATGTGTGGCATGAGGGTCCAAACTGACCCCAGTGCAAAAGATGGACATTCAGGGAATGCCTCTGCTGCATTTTAGGGAGAAAAAAGATCAGAGCTCTTTAAATAGTGTTTCCTCCTTTGCCTGCCCCCTCTCCATCCCCCTTCTCCTTGCACAAGGCGATGCACACCCACCCTCCATGCTGATTGCTGGGGTTCAGAGGTCTGCTCTCTGCCAAACCCTGGGTGAATCTTCATCCAAAACACCTCCCTCCCAGCTCCATTGCCCAAGAAAGGGTCATAAAAGCAACTCTCCCCTACCCCAGGAGACAAGGTCTGCCAGGAAAAAGGCAAGCACAGGTGCAAGGGTTTGGTTGCAACACCAGGACAAGGTCTTGACTGCTGTTTCCCCGAATCAGAGCCTTCAGCACTGTGTCCACCACGACTCCCACCTCCCTCCATGGGAGCCCTGGGGCAACACAGGGAAAAGGTCCATGTTTTAAAGGTCAGGAGAGGGGCGCATCAGCTCCTGCCCTGAAATCTGCATGGCATGGGGATGGGCAGGGTGGCTGCAGTGCCAGAAGTTGTGATGACAGATATTTCAGTGCCAGGCTGTGCAGTTCTGGGTGCTGCAATGGCAGATTTTTCAGTGCCAGGCTGTGCATGCTGCAGTGCCAGGTGCTCCCCCCAACTGAACGCTACCTCACCCTCTTGCCACACACCCCCTTCCCCCTCCCTTTCACGTCTCTTGTGTCCAGCTGGGCTCAAAAAGCACCCAGACAGGAGGAAAAGGAGGTTTCTGCTGTCAGTCAGTCAGTCAGTTCAGGTATTTCAGAAGGATGTTGTATAATTCACCTCTGTAATCAGCCTGGCAGATCCGCCCCTGTGCTCCTGAGTTGTTCACTCCCTCCGACCTCCTGGCATCAGGCACGTGCCAGGACTGAATTCAGCTGATGGACTACACCAGGAACTCACCACCAAGGGACCCCTGGCATGTTCATTCAGGTTAGAGTCTTCATCTGAGCCACTTGGGCAATAAGTTTCTGATGCATTTCGTTTTGTTTTACCTTTGGCTCTGGGTGGCCACAGCCTTCATCTAGAAATGAACTGGTTCAGGAAGAAAACACCTCTCAGTGGTAAAGCCAGATCTGTGTCCCACGTTTCTGGCACAAGTGTATTGGTAAAAACATCTTTGCTAGTAATCTGGGGAGAGGGAAGAGGCAGGAGTAGGGAAGTATTCAGGGATCTGACGCCATGCACTGGGCACACATATTTGTCCTTAGGGTTTAACCTTTTCTTAACCTTTGACTGTTGGAATAGAAAAGGCTGATGCTAGGAGAGCGTATAAATCAGTTATGAAAGATATCCTATCCCCAAAACAGCTTTAAGCCTCAGAAAAGGCAGAATGCCAGAATCCATAAAGTTCAGTCAAAACTTAGCTGTTTCAGTAGATTTTCCATGAGGAACCATCATGATGGCTGGTGGAATAAAAGCCAGAGGGAGAGGGAGAGTGTGAAGGAGGGAGAGAGGTGCCAGGAGGTGCTAAAGGGCCCTGACACACCTTGGGGAAGCAGAGAGGGGGCCGTGTGCCACAGTGCAGGGCCGGGAGGAGACATCCCTGCTTCCCTCCAGCTCCCGCCTCCCATCCCGCTGCGCCTCGGCCGTGAGGTCCCCCTCGGCACCTGCCATCCCATTCCTCCACCCCTGCACTTCTGCCACGGAGCAGCCAGGCACTAAATCACTGTTTTCTTTCTGTTCAGATTAAATATTTGGAGTGTTAAATAGGTGATTTCCATAAGGCAGATGGCCCTTTTCTTGTTGTGAGTGACCCAGCCCAGCGCAGGCACCGGGCAGGAGCTGCACTCTTGTGCTGCCGGCGCTGGGCCGGTGCCAATGTTTGATGTACCACTTCACACGAGTTTCTAACCAAACTAGCTCTCTGCTTGGTAACCAGAATAATAAAATCTGCAGACATCTGCCAGCTACTGAAGGTGAAGCCAAAGTGTTTGGCTCGGAGGGTGTTTATTAAGTGAAATGTTTATATTCAGCTGCTTGGCTTCTGAGCTTTGTAACGTGGTTGTGGGTGAGCAAGTGCTGTGAGCACGGGGGATCTGCCCTGCACTGGCACCGGGTGCCAGAGCCCGGATTGGGCCCACTTCTGCTGGGATTTGTTTGATTAACCCACTTGTTCCCAACCCCACCCCAGCTCTCCATTACTGTCGTGGCTGCGTCCAGCGCCATAGCTTTCCGAGGAAGGGCTGGGCTGGGGTGAGGCAGTGGGCACACGGCCTGGGGTGCTGCACTTTGGGATGCCAATGCAGCCCATCACAATGCTCCAAAAGCCACCAGCTCCCCTGCCCTGCTGTCCCCCAGGGGTGTCACCGTGCTGAGCGTGGCAGAGCCGTGCTGGGATCAGGCTGCCCCTTCCTTGGCGGGCAGAGAGCAGCGTCTGATCTTAACAGCATCTCAGCCTGTCCCCTGGGGAATGGCGTGTCCATCCTCCCTTCCCGCTCCCTCAGCGTCCAGAGCAGTTGGGATGGGGAGGAGACAAGGTCAGAAAGGACATTTAAAGGGAGAAGTGAGACTTGGTTGTCCCTCCCTGCCACAGTCTCTGCTCTCCACATGCCTCTGACACAGACCTTGCCCTCCGCCTTTGAAGAGCGGGTGGGCAGCGCAAATCCAAAGAAATTAAAAAGTTTGTGGACTGCAGCATTCTTGCAGTGCCTGCAAACACTGATCCAGATGCCTGCTGAGAGCTCACTCCTGCACATGCTCCCCCCCTCTGTGGATTTGCTCCTGGAGAAGAAAAAACACCTCTGGGGTCACTCTATCCATCCTGTCCCAGAGGTAAAGGATGGAACAGCATTTCTATACTGGGAATATCTGACCTGGGGCGGAAATACTGGGTCACCAGCAACAAATGCCACTCCAAGGACTTATCTCCAAGGGAAAGAAGGTCAGGTCCTCAGCTCCAGGTTTCAGCCTGCTTACAAATAAGGTGTGGACAAATTTTATCAGGGCAGAGCAGAAAGCATCCCAGTTGCGTGAATTTCCACCATGGAGAAATCACGAGGGGATATTTCCTCTTGCTTGTATATGAAGGAGCCTTCCAAGCTGGACCTAAACATCCCATGAGACGACTCTGGGAGGAGTTGAAGATCCTGCACCCAGCCTGACAGGTCTCAGCCTGGGAACACTTCTCATTCCTAACCTTAAATTTCCCTCCTAACCTGATTTTGTGCCCACAGCCAGGCCTCCATGCTCCAGGATCGCTTGTGCAGCCAAGACCCCTTTCCCAGGTTAGACTCCTGTGCACAATAAGTGCTCCTCAACCATTGCCAGCAGGCTCTGGGCTCCACATCGCTTCCCACTAAGCCTGGACGTGCAACACCCTCAGGGCAGGGACCACTTTACATAGTCCCATGCACAGAAAGTTCTAGGTCATAACAATGACCCAGAAACTGAGGGTGTCTCATCAGTTTTGCCTCTCCTATACCAGGCAAATCCCTCCACAGATCTCAGCAGAAACCAGACAGGATAAGATGGCAGGATTTATTCCAGTAATAATTAATTCACATATTTGGCTCTTCCAGCCTCTCTTCATAAATCAAGCTGTTGGATCATTGGGGTTGCTAATTCCTGAGTAAATCTGCCGCCGTAAATTCCCTTTGCGGGAAAGAAGGGAGGAAAAGAGAAGGAGGGGGAAGAAGAAAAGGAAGTACCAGTTCTCCAAATACTGCAACTCACACCCAGTGGCTGTGCAAGCGGAGTGTAAACCCCCCACGCCCACCCAGACAAAGAGCCCGATTGTTGGAGGGGGTTTTACCTGCGCCTCGGCAGGCGATCCTGCGAGGGGAGCTGCAGATGTGGCAGGAGAGGTGCTCCCAAGGAGGTGTGCAGAGGTCTGTGCTCAAATAAGCCAGTGAGTCATTTATAAATCACCTCAGTCAAGGGGACCGAGGGCTGTGCTCGGCGCCTGATTGGCTTGAGGAGGTAATTGCAAGCTTGTACACCCGGGCTAAGCCCAGGAGATAGCCAGGGGAGATAAGGGGAGATCTGAAGAGGGAGAAGAGCTTTTTGGATGTCCCCCCTCACCCCGCCCTTTCCCGCTCTGGTCTGGGCCGTTTGATCACCTTTGCGGGTCCCTGGGTGACAATAGCCCATATTCAGTGTCACCCCAGGCCCCCTCCCTCGCCTGCCATGGGCCCGGGGCAGCAGAAGATGCTTTTGTTGGCCCTGGTGGGCAGCGTCTCCCCAGCCTTTGAGCTCCGGCCGACTCTCCGCCTCCGGGCCGGACAATGGTGCGCTTTGTGCCAGCGCCAGACCCCGCTGCTCGCGCTTTGAAGATGGGATTGGCAGGGGAAAGCAGTGCCTTTCTTATTCCCAGGTTCAAAGGGATGAGTGGGGTGGGAAAGGGAAGCAAAGCCCCGCTGCCTGCCCGGGAGAGAGGGGCGCAGGCTGCGCTCCCCGGCGCCGGGAAGAGCTGGAAGCGCTCCTTGGAGCGGGGATGCGCCGGGAGGAGCGGGCTGGGCTATCTGTCATCAGCCTCGCAGGCACGGTCCCCAGGCAGCAGCCACACCTCGCCACGTGCTCCTCTGCAGCAGGGTTTGACAAGTTCTTCAGGTGCCCCTGGCAGTGGACAGGGATGGAGAGGGGAGGTGCCGGGATGGGCTGGAGATGGGGAGCCACCCCCTGAGGTCCTGCTGGATCTCCTGGCTCGGGAAGCTGTCGGTGTCTGGGAAGAGACAGCGTTTCGGACTGGAAAAGATGCTGCGTGTGGCAAAGAGCAGCCAGCCCAGACTGGGGGACAGGGCTCATCCCCTCCTGCCACCGTGTCCCCAACCCACGGTAGCAGCACTGTGCCGAGCTGGGTCCAGGCTCCCGGTCTCCTTTCCTCTCCTCCCAGAGGGATTCGAGAGTGCAGGAGCCAGCTGAGGGTGCCACAGATGATGAGATGGACAGGGAACATTAGCAGGGGATGTCACCAAAGGAATTGGTCACCAGAAGGAAGCTGCAGGGGGTTGTTTGCTGTGGAAGAATTGATCTTTCGTGGTCCCGTTGTCCCCAAGGACAGCTTGGCATGGGGTGTTTATGGGGATGACTCTGCTGCCCTCCCTGTGTGACCCAGCCCCCACAGGGATGTGCTGCCACCTCTTGTGTGTCGAAAATGATAGAAAAAGGGAGCAGAGAGAGAGAAGACAGGGCAGGGAACACATGGCTGGGGTGGGAGGAAGGGACAAGGCAGCGGTGTGGCCTTTGCTCGCTCCCAGAGGCTGTCAGAGCAAAATTCCCCGGTACCTTGGGCATGCTCGAGGCATCAGCATTTGCTGCCGAGAAACCTCATCTTACACAGATCAATCACTGTGCCCAGAGCATGCCAAAGGAACACCCTGCCAGAGAGTGCCAGAGGGATAGGGACTGATTCATTGCCATCTGACAGACAGAGGTAATAATTGCCAAGCAGTTATCCTGTAAATATCATTAATAACTCATATCGAGTGAGGTTTCTTTTTAAAGGGCAGCCTGATATGTGTGGAGCCCTTTGAAACGGAAATGACTGACATGGCAACAGGACCAACCCTGGAGTGGTCACAGTGGTCCCTGTCAGGGGGCAAATCCAGGGAAAATGGAGCTCCAGCACCCACAGGCACAGGGATCCTGCTCACCATGGAAAGAGTGAAAACAGCATCTCTGCTGCAGCAGTGCTGCTAAACTGCCTGGATGATGCTAATCACTGTCCAGGATTAATTAGCTGTAATGCTAATGGTGAAAGGTGCATTTTTTTGCCATCACTGAACTGGCACTTTTGCTAGCAAAGCTCCACCAAGGGAGGATTATTTTCCCCCTCACTTTCCCAAACTGACATCCACGTGGAGCTGGAGAAGTGGCCGTGGGCATGGCAGGTAAATAGCCTGTTTGAGATGAGTATCTGAGTTTGGAATAGGACCCCAGCACCCCGAATTTCAGCTTCCATTCTAATCACCAGCCATCTGCCTTTGGAAAAGAGAAGCTGCCATGCAGAGAGGATGTACAGCCAGTCTGTGCATCCAGAGGGAACAGGGCTCACCTTGGGGACCAGCCCAGCTCTGAGCCTTGGGAGCACCCTCAGCTTCATTTCAGCCTAGCTGGTATGAAAAGTAAAATTCCAAAGCTGGCTCCCTGCATAAGTGAATCAGGAACAGCTGGCGCTCCTCATCCTCTGAGCTGCTCTCTGCATCAGGCCCTGGGCAGGTATGTTGCGTAGGGTCCAGCGAGGTCAGCAGTGGGATATCAGGTCCTTGGGAATGTCACGGATCCCTGGCACAGACAGTAAAATGTAGTTACACTGGGATGCAGAACCAATCCAGACAAAGCAGTGCTGTTGCTGCGACTTGGGCTGGGATACTGGCAAGGATGGAGTCCAGCTGACTGGATTTGTGCCCACCCAGCACTGGCAAAACCCAAGGAAGTTCTCGATCCTCTGCAAGGCAATTTGCCCACAGGAATGACCAGCAATTTGCCCTTCAGGCTCTGTCCCCTCCAAATCCCTCCTGCACAGACAGACTCACCACTGGTTCCTGCTCCCTGTGGGAAGAGCTTCTATGCCAAAGTCCTGGTGGGTGTGATCAGGGTACAACAAGAAGAACTCAGCCCTGTGCAGCCACTGATGGGCCTTGGTCATTTCTTGCACGGGAGGGGCAGTCCTGGTCAAATTCCATTTGCAGTGACTGTAACTTGGATTCTGCCTCTTTCTGCTTTGACCAAACTCACCACAGGTAGCCAAAGGATGTGGCCCCCAACAGACCAGCCAGGATGATGTGCAGGTCATGGATGAGTGTCTGGGGAGCACTGGGATGGCTGGGAAGCTGGGAAGCACCAGGACAAGCAAAGACACCTGCAGGGACTTCCCCAAGTCTAACTGTGAAGCACTGGCTGCACAGACTGCTGAGCTGTTAATCTTCTGGGCTGACAGCAGTATTCCATGTGCTGGAATGTGTGGATTTACTTGGAGGTGATTAATATTAGCAGATATATTGCACTTAATGGGGGCAATAATCCAGTGGTAATAATTCAGTGGAGCCCTGAGGTTGCTGTCAGCAGGGAACGGCAGTGTTTGCCCTGGGGTGGGATGGGCTGATTCCCAGGAGCTCTGCTGATAGTGGGAACTGCAGGGAGCCTTCCTCACTCCCTCTTTCCCTCCCTCTACCTCCTTCAGACCTGCAGCCAGAGCTGCTTCTTGCTTTTGGGTGGTTTTGCCAAGGAAGCAGGGCTTTTGCAGGCACAGGTAGGAGCCAGAGTCTGGGATGGAGTTGACGCAGATGGAGCAGGACAACCTGGAGCGAAGCTGCTGCTTCCTGGTGGATCTGGGAGGTTCTGAAGACATTGAGAGATGCTGGGAGGTTGCTCCATGTGGCTGATATGTCGCCCAGACTGTGACACCTGCACAGGGGACAGCTGAAGTGTCTGCTTCCCTGTCTGTCTGCCTGTCCCTTGAGGAGCTCTGGAGAGCAGTAGTGTACCTCAGCCAGACAGGAAGGGAGAGATTTGGGCTGCCCAAATCCTACAGGGATGAGGTGGCCACTCCTGGAGCAGGGTGTCAGACAAGCCCAGTGCTGTAGGATGCTTTGGTCTGCCAGCTGTGGGCAGGGGTTGGCACTCCTCAGGGACCCACAGTGTCACCACGGGGTCAGCGTGTCACCACACACAGCCTGGCTGCAGCGGTGACGTTCCCAGGGCTGGTTATCACCGTTTCCTCCTTGCCCAGGAATGCAGGTCCTGGGCACGGGCTGGATGCCACACTCCCACTGGCAGAGGTGGCCAAACCATTGGCTCCACGGTGCTAGGCCATGGAGACACAGGTCCCACCTGAAAGGGACCCGCCAACTTTCCCACTTCCCCCTTCCCCGTGGGGACACGCAGTTGGTCTCACCAGCTGGCACAGGGGTCAGCGGCTTGATCCGGGCAGGAATGAGGAACACAATGTCCTAGAGGGAGACAGCAGGATTATTTACAGCACCAAAATAAAAGGTGGAATGCAGAAAGGCATCGGGAGGTTCAAAGCTGCCCCTGTGGCTCAGCAACACGTGGCTGTTTCGTGCTGGTTAATTCTTGGTGTGAACTTAGAGCTGGGGAGAGGCTCTGAGGCTTTGTGGTTATTCCTGAGGGGGGAATTGCTGTGGCACATCTGCTCAGGGCCTTTACAGCCTGTGGGAATATCTCCAGAGGCATGGGAAGGGCCAGCCTCCTGGTGAGACTGTGTCACCTACGTGTGTCTGTCGAATAATCCTTGTCTTCAGAGGGATAACTCCTCATGGGAGAGCCCTGGGCCACGGCAGCAGGGCTGGCATGAGCACACCCCAAAAACGAAGGCTTGGGGAGCAGAGCATGTTCTCTTGGTCAGAGCCACCGACCAACTCAGATCTCTGTTTGGAGCACAGCAAGAGCCTCCAGATTTATCATCACCCCTGAGAAGACCCTGCCCAGCACAGGGGCAGCCCCTGGAGAGCATCATGGAGCAGCACCAGGCTGTCTGTCCTGGGCTGGGACCGGAGGGTGCTCTCTGGACAGCCCTTGTCCCAGCTCCAGTCACCTTGAGCAAGGGCTGTTATCTTATTTGTGGAATAGGTATAAGATATCTGCCTTCTCCAGGGGAACACACAAGTGCTCAGCAAGGTCTGCCCAAAGGCCAGGAACACCAGCAGCGCTCAGCAGCTCCCGGGTCTGGGTGGGAGCAGCCCCAAAACGTGCTGTCCATCAAAAATTCCTGGCCTTGGAGCAGCCCCGCAGCCTTGGGGGCCCCCAGCCCACGGGCTGCCATGTGGAATATCCCGCTCGCCTGGAATCCGGGCTGGGGGCTGGCCCTGGGAGCTGCCTCCCCCACCCCTCAAGGCTTTCTGCCCACTCTGAGTTAGGAGAGTCAACCAAAATGAGGCTTTTTTTGTTTAAATAATTGAATTTTAGTAAAGAGAGGTTTTCCAATTAAAAAACAAACAAACAAAAAAGAATCTGTTCCCCAAAAATGTGGGGAGGTGTGTGGAGGAGTTTGGGAGAACGTGTGGCTTCTCCCTCATTTCCACCGGCGTTTGTGCAAGTTGGGGCAGGGAGGGGCTGGAGGGGAAAGTGAACGTGGTCCCACCACAGTCCCTGCTGCTGCTCTGTGGCCTTGGGCAACTCATTAAGGCCCAAATGCTCCAACCTCAGCGATGGGAGATAAGCCATGAAATAAACCATCTCATTGTTCAGGGGCTCTGAGGTCAATACCTGCAGAAGTGCTCGGGTGTCTGACGTGAGGGCAGCCCCAGCGGAGGTCCTGTCGCCTCTGGTTAGAGATCAGGAGCCAGATTTGAGATGAAAGAGCCCGCTTTGCCTTTTGGAGAAGTTTCAGACAGGGTGTTGTTGTGCTGCAGCCGTGGCTGGGTGCAAGTGGCACGAGGCCAGGAGCGAGCTCAGGTGCCAGCCTGCCTCGACAGGGTCGGTGGTCAATGGTCATTTAAAGCTAAATAAACCATTTTAGGCCAGAGGGATGAAACGCCTGAGTGAAGCTTGGCAGGAAGGAGCAGGGTTCCCTGCTCTGAGCCTCACCCAGGGCTTGAGGGAGGCTCCTTTGGTCCATGTGTGCCCTGGCTTCTGCCCAGCCACATCCCCAGGGATGCTGGTGGCCTCATGCAGACCTGAGGGTGCTCAGAAGAAGCAGGTCTGCACCTTCCCCTTGGTCAGCACCAGTGGGTTGACCTAAAAAGCTGGAAATTGCCCTTGTTTGTGTCTGTCTGCGCTCTGAGGAGCTGCTTATTCGTGCAGGACAGAGTCCAGCCCATTTCAAACTAAAATCAGGGGAATTTGGGGGCAGTGAGCTCCTCAGCAGGCAGCAGATACCCATGAGCAGGAGGCTGAAGCTGCTCCTGTTCTCCAGGTGCACGTAACACCCAAATTCCCTCTGAAGGTCATACCCACCCCCGTGCCAAGGGTCACATTTACCCCCTGTGAGCACCACTGAGTTGCTGCCTGGCAACTCAGGGAGCAATCCCACCCTGGTGAAACTAGCCCTTCACGGATTTCTCCAAGTGCTTTTGCTGCTTTTTTTTTCCTCCTCACAGGTCTGTCCCACACATGGGACCCTCTCTGCATCACTCAGCATCTCTGCAGGGCTTTGCAAAATGCACACGGACTGCAGCGAGGGGTGGAAAACCCTTGGAGCAGGAAGCTGCCCTGGCTAGTGCCAGTGAGACAGCAGTGCATCCCTGTGCCAGGCTGGCAGTGCCAATGGGACTGTCCTGTGCAGTGGGAAGGACACCAAGCTCAGGCTGGCTGCTGACTTCAGCGTGTGCCTCAGCTGACTGCGGGACTGGCCACAGCCCCTAATCCTCCCTATGTGCCGCCTCACGGCCCTGCCGTGTCCCCTCACAGCCCTGCGGCCCCACGCGACCTGTGGCCCCACACATGGGTGGTCACTGCAGCTGGGACACGGTGACAACACCTCCCGTGTGATGGTCTGAAGGGGAAGCATCAACATCTGCCACGAGGAGGTGGCCAATGAAGCAGAGGGAGAGGGGACAGTGCCTGCTCCCTGCTGGCTGTGCTTCAAGCAGGGGCTAACTGTGTGTCCCTGCAGCTGCAGGGGGACAGCCACACAGATCCCATTAGTGTCACCCCCTCGCTGTTGGAGGTGGAATAGTGGGGCAGTGACTGAGGAAAGAGAGAACAGTCGTTCAGATAATTAATAACATCAGGAGTGCCCATGGAAAGAGGTGCCACGGGCTGCTCCGTGCCCAGACAGGGCACCACACCGAGCCCTTCCCTACAGGTGAGTGGCACTGCCACAGGTGAGAGGGACCAGGAGTGGCCACCATGGCACAGGGAGGCTGCAGAAACCTTTGTTGACCTACACATGTGTTTACTTACCCGCTGCCCAGTGCCACCAGAGGACAGAGATAAGGCTTTGCGTGATGCCATGATTATATTTTTCATATCTGAAGCTTTTGAAAGGTTACCTGGAACTTTGAACCTCAGGGGTTTATCAGGTTTGCTTTGAAGTGGCTGAAGCCACTGCATTACTCTCAATCCCAGATTTCTGCTTCCAAATAGGAAAATAAGATTTTTCAATTTGCTTTGCAGCTTTTTAAGCTACTTTCCGGCATCTTTATTTTAATTCTCACATGTTCAGCAAAAGAATTTAATTCTACCCACTGCCAGGTGCCACAGGTTGGGGCGAAGGGACATGCTTTAGTGGTGGGCTTGGACTTGATGGTCTTGGGAGGGCTTTTCTGACCCAAATTATCGATTCTAGGATTCTTTGCCACCGCTGCCTGTCCCTGGAAGGCTGGGACGTGCCTCAGGCAGGAGCAGCGGAGGAGCTGCTGCCTGTCAGCCTGCACAGGGCAGTTTGTCATGCAAATCCACCCACTCCAAGCAGGCTCCCACCCCCGGAGCTGGTCAGGGCTCAGCCGGGCTGGTTACACGGGTAACGTGGAGCACAGGCTGTGCTTCCAGAGCACGTGGGATGGCAGGGGATGAAGAGCTCTCAGGAGGAAGGAAAGCTCAGCAGCACCGAGGCAGCTTGTGAGTGTTGGGTGCTAATTCCGCCAGTGCTGAGAGCAGCAATTCCACATGTGCCAGCAGGGTTGGGACGGTCTCTGTTCTGTGATCAGCATCCTCAGGCCAGGCTTTAACTGATTCTTGTCGTTTGGGTGGGTGAATGAAAACCTGTAAAGGTGCAGCCTGGCTGTGCTGGCCAAGCTGAGCTCAGCACCGCGGCTGGGAAGCCTCTGGTTCTTAAACTGGGCAGTGTGGGGCAGGAGAATGAGAGGGCTCAGGCTCAGGTTCTGTTCCTCGGCAGTCCCCGCGGGCCGGGCACTCCACCAGGGTGAGCAGGCGCTGCTGGCTGCACAGGAACTCACTGAGTCACACCAGGCAAATATTTTTCCCTTTGATTTTCACCCTGAGAAAATCTTGGGCTGACCTTGTTAATCCCACATGTTACAAACCTCCCCTGTCCTTTATCAAGTTTCGGCCGCGGGATAGTATTACCAGCTTAGCACCTCTGGCTGCTCCTGCCAGCATCCTGCCTGGCACTGTGCCACCCTGCTCGGTCTCCTGGCCTTCCTGACTGTCCCAGGGCTGCCTGGCTGGCAGGACCACACCAGTGCTCCTACCCAGGAGGGATGGAGGGAGCTGTGATCATCTCCATCACGGTGCTGCACCTCTGCAAGGTGTGTTAGCCAGGATCTCTGCAGGGTGGCCATGCCACTGGAGATCCTGCCAGCTCCCAGGCTTGCAGTATCCTTCACAGTCTTGATTCTTGTGTCTGGAATGATGTTCTGTGAAGTGCTGGGGCCCCTCTCAGTTTGAGCCCAGCACCTCAGATCCTGAACAGGGGCCCTGGAGAGAACTGTGCCTGGAGCTGAAGGTCTGAACCCAGCTCAACTGGGTGCTGCTGGCCATCCCTCTCCAGGGCAGCCCAGTCTGCAGATGGACCCCAAGCCAAGCCTGCAGCTCCCACCTGGCTCCAGCTCCTGCCACTCATGGGCTCCAGCACCCACAGCTTGTGCCAGGGGCTGCCCAGCCCCAGCCAAGGGAGCACCCGCTCCACTGAGTGAGTTTGTGTGACCCGCTCAGCTCTGGGTGTCCAAATTGCTGCTTGCTGGGGTAAAACAGATCAGGTTTTTGTTTGCCAGCACTGAGAGCTTCTGGGGAAAGGGTGTGATTAGAAACAACATCGCTATTGACACGCACAGTGCTTAACAGCCGTGCCCAAACAGCCCTGGCCGAGGGAGGCACTGGCAGATGCTCAGCCCGGAGCTGTGCCAGGATGGGCAGTGTGATACTGGGCATGGGGGGGCTCTGGGCAGGCACAGAGTGGGGAAAGGGCCAGCAGAGATTGGAAATAAAATAGTTAATGCCCCTCTCCTCCCAATATTAAGGGACAAGTCCTGTCCCCGGCCTGGTGCCCAAATAAACAGGCTGAGTGTTGCGTAAGGAGGAGGGTGGGAAGGTCTCTGCGTGCCTCTGCGGAGACGGGCAGTCTCATTCCAGCTCTGCAGCCCCCACACCCCTCGTGCTGAGCCCTCACTCAGGTTTCCCCCTCCCTGCACACAGCCCCGTGCCCTGCCACTGCCACTGCCCACTGATGGGTGCTGTCCCCAGGGTGGGGAACAGCCACAAAGGGACTGCTGCTCATGGAAAGGGCTGGGTGATGCCAGGGCAGAGCTCCCGTGCCTCTGGGAAGCCCTATGGGACCACTTCGGACAGAAGGTGGCACGGGGTGGCCACGGCTGTGTCCCTGGCCAGCCCCAGCCTGTGCCTTGGCAGAGCCTCTTGGAGGTGCCCGATCGGAGCGGGATGGATGCAGGAAGGGAAGCAGGAGCCTGGCTCAGCTCCCAGCAGGCTCCCTCTGCCGACAGCCACCCTGGCCAAGTCCCACACCGCCGCTGCACACCCACTTTGAACAATGCCCCAGCCACCTCTTCTCTTCCCTGACCCAAAATTTGCAGTGGGGAAAAAAAAAAAAAAGCCAGTCCCAAAATGCATCTCCCAGACACAAGAAGCTGGCACAGGCTCAGGGAGGAAGGTCTGGAGCACAGAAGTTTGTAGCCCCCATCCCATCCTCCTGCTGCGTGACCACAGGAGAACTTTGTAACACATAAATATAAGTAAAAATGAAATATTTAATTTCCCCTTTTTTTAAAAAAAACATATATATATATAAAAAGAATCCCTGACAAAGTGCTTTTCTGAGGACCCTCCCCAGTGGGGTGGGAGTGGAAGGTGTTTGATGGAGGATGTGCATGAGAGCAGGGGAAACTGAGGCACAGAACGGTTTCCTCCACAGTGGCTGCTCCCAGGAGGGGTCCCAGCTGCTCTCAGCCCTGTGCCGAGGCCACCAGCTCCCCTTGTCCCCCCAGGGACAGCCCATACACCCCGTGAGAGCCATGGGGTCACCACTCACTGGGAAGGGACACCCCTGGGGCCTCTGGAAAGGCATCAGGAGCCCTGGCACCGTCACCACAGGGGCATGGCCCTCTCAGGTGCCAGATGGCAGCAGATCGAGGGGGACGGGACCGTCGTGACACAGCAGCAATTTGGGATTTGCTGGTTCAGGAGAGCAGCTCCAGAGCTGTGGGATGCAGCAGGTCCTGGGGTGCCCAGCCAGCTGGCACCGCTGTGTTCAGCGCTGACCCTCCTGTGCCCAGCTCTGGACAGTCCCTGGGACGGGCACGGGGCACAGACCTCCAGCCGTGGGCATCGTGGGGTCCACTGGAAGGGGTGCCCAAAGTCAGCAGCAGCTCTTCTTGGGCTTGTCATAGGGAGTGAGTTTGATGGAGTCGGTTAAATAACTCTCAAAAATCCCTTTGTACTGGAAAAATAAAAACAAACAAAGAGAAAGGATGAGTGGCACCAGCTCAGAGCCAGCCTGAGCGGACCGAGGGGCTGTGGAAATCGCGAAATCCAGGGAAAAGCCACCTCGTGCAGGGTGTGGGGACACGAATGTCCCCGTGGGATGGCCGCTAGAGGACAGTGCTGGCGCGCTGTGGGTGCCACACGCCCCGCTCCGGTCACCACGGGCAAAAGAGAACCAGCGATGCTTATTCCTTTCTAACCGTTTTAGGATCTACTTTAAGAACTCAAGCACTGATGCATTTCTCGTTCCCAGGGCTCTCCTGCTCGTTACAGTAGGAGCTATTCCACAGCAGAGGGTGGGCCGGGAGGGTCCTACCCCAATTCCTGCCTCCAGCACAGGCTGGGAGCAGGAGCGATGCTCACCGTCGTTAGCGCCTGCTTTGCGAGGGTCTCGAAAGCCTCTGCCACGTTGATGTTGTTCTTGGCACTGACTTCAAAATAAGGGATGTCCTTCTCCTTGCACCAGGCTGAGGCAGTTTCCTTGGGTACCTGCGGGAAGGGAGGATGTCCCCAAGTGCCACATCCTCACAACTTTTAAATCCCTGTGGGAGCGGTGACACCACCGCTGCCCTGGGCTGTTCATCGCACTCTCTCTCCTCCACCCTTACCTGCCGATCGCAGAGGTCTATTTTGTTGCCCAGCACGACCATGGGGAAATCCTGCTCCCTTGGAATGACCTTGTCCAGAAAGTCATCTCTCCAGTTGTCCAGGGCCTCAAAAGACTCCCTGTCTGTCACGTCGAAGGCCAGCATGCAGCCGTCCGAGCCTTTGTAAAAGGTCGACACCATGGAGCGGAATCGCTCCTGTCCCCCTGTGTCCCAGATCTAGGGCAGAGAAGGGCACAGACACAGACACAGACGCATGACACGAGCAGGGTGGGTGTTTGCAGCCCTGTGCTCTGTTCAGCTCAGGGGATCAGCTCCAGGGGGTGCTGAGCCTCCGGAACTCCTGTGGGATTCCAGTGCCATTCATGGACGCTGAAAATCGGGCTCTGCAGACCCAGCCCTGCACCTCATGGCACCGGGAGGCGTTTGGGGACAGCGGGACACAGTGGGACACACGTGCCTGTGGGATCAGGGTGGGCACCCTGGGCAGTGCCAGCCCTGCTCACCTGCAGCTTCAGGGGGGTGCTGTCCACGGCGAGGACCTTGGTGAGGATGCTGGCGCCCAGCGTGGTGCGGTAATCCTCGTAAAACGTCTTGTGCACGTACTGGTGCAGGAGGGAGGTTTTGCCCACACTGTCGGGAGGGAAAGGGACACTGGTGGGGCTTTGCACTGCTCAGGGGGCCGGTCACAGCAGGGGCAGGGGCTGCACAGCCCAGCCCGCACAGGGGGCTTCCCTCACTTGCCAGCACCGCTCCTTACTTACCCCAGCGCTCCGATGATGATGATCTTCAGATCCACCTTCTTGCTGGCATCCATGGATGGGCCCTGTGGGACAGGAGGAGTCACCCGGCTCTGGGGATGGGACTGGCTCCCAGTGAGCCCTGTGCTGCTGGCAGAGCTGTGGGAGCAGCCACTGCTCCCCGTGGCCTCTCCGTGCTCCCATCCATCCATCCCAGGACCACGGGCATCCCCATGTCTGCCCTGTGTCCATGCCATGCCAGCACCATGCCCGTGCTGTGCCAGCACCGTGCCCATTCTGTGCCAGCACCCCACTGCACTCGTGTCCCAGCCACGGTGGGGACAGAAACTCCCATGACCAGCCTGGCCTACATCCTTGCCTGTGACGGGCTCCCGAGGTGCTGCTGCACGTCCAGACACGCCAGTTCATCACCATTCAAAGCTGCTGGGAGCAACTTCCCTGCCTCTCCCACTCCCTCTCCAACACAATCCCTCCCCCTAAACCTGGCACACACCTGGGCTCCTGGGGAAAATTACATTTATCATAGAAGACCCCGGCTGGGTGGAATGCCTTGGGTACTCCAAGCACAGCCCAGGAGCACCCCGAAATGCTCCCCTCAGGCTGGATCCCAGCATGTCCTGCTGTCCCCACATGCTCTGTGCCAGGCCAGGAGCCCTGAGCACCCCCAGCAAACCCCCTCCCCTGTTGGAACGAGCATCTTCTGGGACTCCCGGCAGCCGCATCCCTGTGGCTGCGTCCGGCTCCACCCCGGCCAAGGCACAGATGGAAACCCTGGCAGCCTCTTCCCTGCATTTTTCCCTGATGCGTCGGCAAGCCCTTCGCAATTCCCCCCTGGAACACCACCCCTGCCAGGGCGGGTCCCAGCTGAGGGGTCCCGGCTCTCCTGCCCCACTCTGCCACCCCAGCCCGGCCGTGGGCAGCATCCTTGGCACAGGCAGCGCCTCGTGTCTCAGCACGCACAAATTTTCCAGCCCTTCTGCCAGCTTTCTCGGAGGCCAGAGGGTTTTAAGCTCAAAAACGGAGTTTTCCAAACTTTTTTCCTGCTCCGGGGTAGTCTCAGCTGCATCCCGGGGGGCAGCGGATCCGGAGGGCAATGCACTCACCTGCCGGGGCATCCGTGGGCCGGGCAGCCAAAGCTGCGGGCTCCGCTCCAGCCGGCGGCACAGGGAGGGGAGAGGCGAGAGAGGAGGATCCGGGAAAGGAGGTGTCTGCGGGGCCCCGCTCCGTGACATCAGCAGAAAGGGGCCGAGATCCTGCCGGGGCTGGCGGAGGAGCCACGGGCGGGCGCTGGGATTGTCAGCGGAGTTTCCCCTCGGCTCCGGGGCTCTGCCGAGCATCCCCGCCCTGGGGGCCGACAGGGAAAGGAGAGCAAGGTTCTCCTCGCCCGCTGGAGTTTGGGATTGACTTGTGGCCTTTCTTCTTGCTCAGAATCCCCCCCGGTGCCTTTCACCCACCTCCGCTGGACTCCGTACCTGAGTTCCTGCTGGAGAGCTGAGAAAAAACAGCCCGGCGGGGGCTCTCGGCAGCATCCTCAGGCAGCTCTGATAGTGTGGGGTGGGATAAGGGGATTTGGGAGCTGGGGGAGGTGAGGAGGGGATGGGATCCATTCGAGGGCGCTGGGAGCTCTCCATATCTTCATCTCTTTTTGCAGGCAGGAGAGGGGCAGGGTGGGAAGCAGGAGCGTTTCCAGCCCCTGGGTACACCGTGCTGCATCCCTGAACCCCCTGGTTCCACCCAGCACCCACAGCCAGCCAGATATCCCAGCACCCCAAAAGGAGGGGACCATGCCAGGATGAGAGCCCTGGTAACCAAAGCTGGTGGCACCTCCTGGAGGAGGATGTGTTTAACCGGCAAGTGGGATTTTAGGATCTCAGCTGCCATCATGGAGCAACCAAGCAAGCCTCAGGTTGTCTCTCTGAACATCAGGCTGGTGCCCACGGCCCTTTGGAGCGGGGAAACCTGCTTGGCCGTGGCTGCAAAGGCAGAGCCGTGCTTCCCAACATGCAAGGGCAGGTCCTAAGCCTTTGCCAAGCATTCTGTAGGATTTGGGGTTTGCAGTGGGAGGGGGGTGCCCCCTCACCTGTGAACCCTCCTGGCTCTCTCACCCTGCAACCCAGTGGCTGCTGGTGGCCTGAGAGGGGCCCAGGTATGGGGTCCCTCTGAGACCACCAGCTTTTGCTTTGTCACTGGCTGCTCTCATTTGTGTAGATTTTTTCCTTCCTAGAGACATCCCTTATGGGATCTCAGGCAGGATTGCTGCACTCAGCAGGACAAACCCTCCGCCTCTTCCCCAGGCATAATTTTGGGACCTGTCTGGCCAGAAAAATCTGGTTTTCCCCCCAGAGGGCAGGTACTGGGAGGAGCTGGGATGAGGCAGAAGCACCTGAGCCAGTTCTCACCAGTGGTGGGTAAAAGGCTGTTTCCCTGGAGCAGCTCTCTCCTAATCCATGTTTTCAGCCTATTTTCAGAGTGCAGCTTCACCTTTGTCCTTGTAGTGAGACTTTAGTGTTCAGCCTGCCCCTCAACAACTTCTGCCCTCATTCCACTCTCGTGTCCCTGGTGGGATGGAGGTTGCTCACCCAGTCAGATGATTGATGCCTCTCCACGATGGTGGAGATGGCATTTGTGGTTGCATCACCACAGCTGATGCCTTCAGCCACTTCTGCTTTTGGGCAGGAGGGCTGTGCCCATCAGGATGCCCAGCCTGGGCTCAGCACTGACTCTGACTTCTGTTTGATTTCACAAGAAACAGGATTTTCCCAAAGCTCCTGCTCTCCTTGTCGCCCCTGGGGTGAGATTCGCCCCGGATAAAGGCAGTGGTGGAGAGGAGGTGATGGCCAAGACGTGGCTCAGCACCTCCAGCAACCACAGCTTCAGTTCTGTCCTGGTTGTTTCACCACATCAGCAATTTAGAGGAAAAGGCATGGGTTTTGTGACCTGTGACTATGAGGAAGGTCTGGCAGCTGGGAAACGAGAGAACAGGGGCTGGGGACTGTCAGAGCCAGAGGAAAGGCTCGTGTGGACACAGAGAGGACAGACTGTTCTCTGTGGTGAGGCTCACAGGGCTGGGAGAGTGAGGGAAAGGGAAGAAAGCAAAAGGCATCCGAGTGACAGAACTGTTCCCTACGCTGTTCAGCCTCCTTGGGGGAGAGCAGGAAGTCAGTTGCTCCTTATTGGGATGCTTAGCATTTTCTGGAGCAACATCCCCTCCTCAGATATGTCAAGAATGCTCTGGGGTCCCAAGAGCACGTGGCACCAGAGCAGTCCTGGTGAAGTGCAGACTGGGCCACCTCTCGCTACCAGCTGGTGTTTGGGGACACTGGGTGGTCCCTCATCGTGCTGGGGGAGCTGGATGCTCCCCCACTGCCCATGGCTGTGGTGATGGGCTGGTGCCCAGCAGCACCTTGGCATGCGAAGAGTTAAGGTGGAAGAGGAAGAGAAGACCTTTGTCCAGCTGCCACAGCACCTTATCTGTTACTTACAGCAGAGCTGAGGTGAAGTCAGCACAGGAAACGTTACAGAACCCGTGCTGGTCAGTGGCACAATCAGTGTTCCCGAGTAAGGCAGATATCTGCTTTTATTGCAAACCACAAGGCTGAGCTGCCAAGTTTACAACTGATTCTGAATATTCCAGAGCTCTCAGACCCAGCCCTGAAGGCTGCTCTACTCTGGGAGTGATGGAGCAGCCATGAAGCCTGGCCTGGGACCTCGACATCCCAGCATCCCAGCTGCAGGGCCTTGAGTTGATGTCAGCAGGGCAAATGGGGCAAAGGCCTGGATAAAAATAACCCTTTTCCATGCTTCCCTTTCTCGCTGCTTTCCGTGCATGCCTGGGGTGTCTCACGCATGAGCCATGGCTGCTCGTGCCTTCTCACCCATCCCTCGCACCGTCAGCAAGTCACATGTGACACAGCAACTCATTGGACTCCAGTGACCAGTAGCCCCCCCACAGCCCCCCAAAGCCCCCCACAGCTTCCCACAGCCCCCCACAGCCCCCTCAGAGCCCCTCAAGCCCCGCACCCTCCAAGCCAGCCCAGCCCAGAGCTCAGCAGCTGCTTTGCCCCTTTTGCTTCGAGGATTTACCAGCCGTGTTGTCTTCGTAAGTTCCCCAAGGGAATCAAAGCAAAATTCACTGGAAATCACCCGTTGTTCTGGGAGTTTTATGGCACAGAAAGAGCCCCAGGGTCTTCCCAATCTCCTTGTTGCCTTATTGTTTATCAGCACCAGCTCAGCTGGCTGAAGAGATGTGTATACCCACAGCCACCCCCACCTGGCAAAGCATCCTCTTATTTCTGCCCTTGTGGAAATCCCAGCTAAGGAGCACAAGGCTGACCTTTTGGTTCCTACAGAGCTGGATGTGCAGCCCTGACAGTGCCATGGATCAGCGAGGGAGGAGGGCAGGAACTGGGGAAGGAGGATTCAACACCCCAGCACAACCCAGTTGAGACCCACAGGGTCACTGCTGGGCTCCTGATGATGGAAACGTGGCAGGGTTTGGTTTATTAAAGCTTTTATTGGCTCTTGTTTGAAAAATACAGAATCTGCAGAGCAGATCACAGGGCTGCTCGAGATGTTTTTATATTCATTGTGAAACACCATCCTGGCATGGTCTGACCTTCTGGGCTCTTCAGCTGCGGCCCCAGGTGTCTTCATCCCCTTGGGGTCACTGACACAGTGGTGGCATCCCCTGCCCTGCCCAAGGGCCTCATCCTGGCGGCTCCATTCCCCTCCTGCCCCATGGGATGCCACGGCCCTAAGGGACAGCAGGGGCCAACCCCACCCTGTTATTCCCACGGTCAAAGACGGAGTAGAACTGACGGATAAAAACATCGCCCAAAATCCAGAGGGGTCCTGCTGGAGGGGGGATGTCGTTCCCCTGGAAGCCGCTGATGCAGAAGGCCATGCCATCACCGTACTCCTGGGGGAGGAGAAGGGCAAGGCTGGAAATGAGCCCCAGAGCCTCGTGCACGTGGAATCACGTGGGAATGGTGACAGCACAAAGCAGTGGGGCTTGTCACCCGCTGGGACACTCAGCTCCCAGAGTGGCTCTGGGCCCTCTTTGCCACTGGAGCTGCTGGGAATTGGGGTTGGTGGTGCCGGGGCAGCCACAGCCATACCATGAGGGTGTAAGCCTGGGCGTTGAGTGTGTAGGGCAGCCCGTTGATGGTGAAGGTCACGTCAGGCATCACATTGAGGTTGCTGCAGTCCACGGCGTACTGTAACACAGGCGGGGGGTCACTCTGGGCAGGGTGGGGGTCCCAGGGCTTTGCCCCCTCCTCTCCCCACCCTGGCTCTCACCTCTCCATCCACAGACACAGCACCAATATAGTTCTGCAGTTCTTTGACCTCCTTGGTGGGGCCTGTGATGAGTGACGTCCCGGTGTCCACGATGGCCTGGCAGCCGTTGGCACAGAAAGTCACTGTCCCACCCAGCTGGATGCTGGAAGAGGTGAGAGAGACGGACCAGGAGGGATTTGTCCTGCTCCTCCAAACCAGCCCAGCCTTCCCTCCCTGCCCAGCACCACTCACTTGTCCAGCTGGATCTGCCAGTACCCTTGCTGGGTCACTGGCACCCAGTTCAGGGTCCCTGTGAAGCGGGAGCTGTCAAAGCCCCCAAAAAGCAGCTCTCCTCCCACAGTGGATTCGGGGTTCCTGGAGGGAAGAGGAGAAGCCATGAGGCATTTTTGCCCTTTTACTTTGCAAATAACATTTTAAGTGGGTGGATTTACAACTACTTGCTTCCCACAAATGCTATTTCTGCAAGGTTAGAGGTCTGTAATGCTCAGCCTGGTACCAAAACCCCCTTCACTGTCTCCGTACAATATCTGTATTTCAGCAGTCCCTCCTGTTCCTTAAAGCAATGACAGACTCTAAGCAACATCCCAGAGCGAAGGTGTGTCCGTACCTGCTCATGTAGACGGAGAACAGGGGCAGCTCCACCAGGTTTTGTGCCATCATGTTGTCGAAGACAGGAGTGACCCCATCCACGGCCAGCGAGGGGTAAGCCAGCCCCAGGATCCCATCAAATGCAGCGTCCAGGAAGGCTTTTCCCGGCTCACTGATGCTCTCTGCAAACTGCTGGTTGTTCACAGTGAGACCCTGGACCTGTGGGGAGGAGGGCGTTCCCTGGGGGTTCTGAGGCCATGGGCAAGCCCCTGGCATATTGTCCAGAGCAGGAGGAACCAAAGGGGACTCACGACTACTTGGTCAGATCCGATGACCCCTGTCAGACTGCCGGTCCCATACTGGATGGAGAAGGGGGTCCCTACCATCTGGTAGGTGCTGGACTGTGTTGGCTGGAACTTGGCATGCCCAGCTGGGGAAGGAGATGGGATATGTGAGCAGAAATGCTTTTCTTTTGCAGCCAGGAGCCCCCACCACAGCCAGTGGAGCCACATGATGATGCAGAGTAGTGTCACCAAAACTCCTGGTCAGAGGCACACTGCCAAGGGACATGCTGGAGTTTTGAAGAGGGATAAAACTTATTCCATTTCAATCTGACTGAAAGGTGCAAGGGTTGTTAGAGGAGTGGGATCAGCTTGTGTGAACTCCTGAAGACAAGCACTGCTATCCCTGGTTTGCAGGCTCCTGGGCACCGCGGCATCCAGTTAATAATCCCCAATTCCCCCTGGGCTCTGGGGCAGCCCTGGGGCTTCTTGGAGATGCTCCATGTCTCACAGCAGCATATTGTGTGCTATCATCTTTGCCTGTTTGTTTCAAGGCTCCCATAAGAATGGCCCAAAGAGCAGGGCCGGTATCGCCCACGGACCGACGGCACCGGGTCCTGGTAGCGTGACCGCCACCCTCGCCCGGGCAAACGCACCCTGCCTGCCCCCCGGGTTTCTGTGACCTGTGTGTGCCTTGCAGGGCTCAGCTGGGTGGGGAGAGCCCTCCGGGGCTCGGGACTGGGCGTGCTGGTGCCCGCAGGTCCGGCCGCACTCACCGCAGGCTTTGCTGACGCAGTAGACGGACGGGACCCAAAGGTTGGAGGAGCCGGTGTCGAACACCACGGTGAAGTTCTGGGGGGGAGTTCCAATGGAGATCTGCCCGAAATACTCCATCTGGCAAGGAGGGGAGCAGAGAGCACCGTGAGCTGTTGGCACACCAAGAAACTCTGGCAAAGGGGAGTCCGTGCTGGGGTGTCTGCAGGGCATGGGTGAGTTTCCATCACAGTCACATCGTGCCAGGAGTTAAATATTTAAGAACAACAAAGGAAGCTGAAAACAAAAGGCACCATCCTCTTCCTGGGAAGGCTGGGCCCTGAGGAGATCCTCATCACCGGGATGCAGACAGTGGAAGGGGCTTTGGGGACAGGACATTCACACCGTCCGGGAATGGGATGAGCCTGAGAAAGCCCCTCCACCTCTGGGTCCTTTTTGGTGGGATTTGCCCTGATGAGTGTGCAACGCGTTAGTTTTGGAGGAAATCTGCCTGTGGGGGGAGTGCAGCAGGGAGGGACAGGGCTGGCAGTGCCTGCCATGAATGCTCTCCCTTGTCCTCATCACCACATTCCCGGGAACAAAAGGCCAGGCAGGCACGGGCAGGCAGCGAGTCCTGGCACACCAGGCACTGCTGCAGGAGTGGGATTTCTGGGAAGCACTGGGGACTGCCCAGGCAAACTAATGGCTTTGGGGGGGTTCTGTACCCCCACCCCTCTGTGCTGGCCCCCCTTACATCCAGGTAGTTGGTGAGGGGCTCGCTGGTCTCTGAGAAGGCGGCGCAGTCCTCGCTGTCCTGCACCGTGTCCAGCCCTTGGGCCGTCCAGAGGTGGGAGAGCTGCCCACGGTCCCGCAGCACCTTCCGCAGGGATCGGCGCCGCGTCAGGGGCACCCTGCGGGAGAAGGGGAGTCCCGGTGGGTGCTGCAGTCCCCGTGCCCACCCTGAGGGTCCCAGCACAGCCAGGACGCAGGTCCAGAGCCTGTTTTCCCACATCCCCCACCGCAGCGCCTTCCAGCCGAGGCACGGTGAAACAGGGAGGGGGGGGTTTGATTTGTTTTAGGAGGCAGCAAATCAAGGACAAAGCTGGCAGGAGAGGATGCACATCCTGGCAGTGACGGGACAGGCAGGAGCTCAGTGTGACTGATGGAAAGGACCTTCAGGCTGGGAGAGGTTGAGCAGTGCCAAGGGGAGATCATGTCGATGTTTTCTGCCCTTTCTGCGTGCACAGACCCCGTTTGCAGACCCTGACACATCCCACTGCTGCTGAAGGGTTCTGCCCGGAGGGATGGAGCCCGTGGAGCGATGGGAGAAACCAGAACTCACGGTGTGGTGCCCGCACAAGGTGTCCGTGCCAGGGGAGCTCAGCTCTGCCCGCTCATCACACCGCTGGCAAAGCCCCTCCGGGGAATTGGGGTGCACCTCGGGGGACCCCCTTACCTTTTCAAGCCGCTGGCCAGGGAGATGCAGAGCATGGCGAGGAGGAGGAGACGCTGCATGTTGGCGGCTTGGTGGCCTCGCTGGGCTCTGCAGGTTGTTCTTATACCCACCGCGATAACGCCCCTGCCAGAGTCAACACCGCGCTCGGGCACCGCGAATGAATCAGTGGCCACGTCCCAGGCGAGGCAGAGCGGGCACTGCGGGGTCAGGTTTGCTTTTGTGGGTGAGGGAGGCGTGGGGGGACCCGCAGGGAGCTGTGCTGGCTGGTTTTGGGGCAGAGAAAACCCAGCAGCACGAGCAGAACGGGGTCCTCATCCCAACACCAGTCCCTCTCCGCTGGCAATCCCACAGCCGGTGCCAACTCCCCAAGTGCTCTGGAGGGGCATTTCCCCTTTGCTTTGCCCCACAGCCCCACCTCGGGCACCTGCCCGTGCCCCAAACCCCGGCAGCTGCAGAGAAGTGCAGGAAAGGCATGTGTTTTTAGTATCAGGGCAGCCACCGGACTAATTTTAAAAAGAAAAGACTAATTAACAATGATGAACTGCTCTGGAATTTGCAACTTTCCCTTTTAAATAGCGCTTGGTGCCAGGAAGAGGTGGCTTTCCATGGGAGACAGTTCCCTGGTGCTTTACAGCCACTAATGGGCTCGTCCCCGGTGAGTCTTGTTTAACCCAGGACGGGCGTCTCATTAAGCCTCGGAGTGCAAATAGAAAATGCTGATGAACAAATAAAGCCTTCAGATATGAGGGGAGGTGAGTGGGGGAAGAGAATGGGGGGAGGAAAGAGTTTTCTTGCTGCCACCATCTCTCAGACTCGTGATGATGCTGCCTTGTCCCTGTTTTCCATGTTTATGGCACTATAATAACCAGTGCTGGATGCCACAAAAGGGGTGTTTTACTCAGGGAGCCCCATTCATGTGATTAACGGGGTTTTTACCCTTAGCACTGTGCTAATCCTTTTCTTTTCTTTATCGCAGTTAGTCTATTTTATCTCATTAAAGTCCTCGCCCAGGAAATTAAAGTCCTCATCTGAGAGGCACGGGTACCAACGGGGCTGTGAGCCCGACGAGGCTGAACAAAGCCAAGCTGTGTGTCCCGTCGGGGAGGCTCGTGTTTCTAACCCTGGGAGATGCTGCACGTCTCCTCCTCTCCCCAGCTTTGCAGGGAGATTAAGCTTTAAAAAAAAAATCCCTATCCAATGTTTTTTGGTATAAGCAGGGAGATGCAGGGCACGGCAGAGGGGATGCTGATGGCAGATGCTGACACTTTTTCCCCATCAAATGAAAATTCCCTGCGTTTCCCTGTGCCCAGATTGGGGGCTGCAGTATTTTTTTTCACTGAGTAGTTTTATAAAAAGTTGTTACGCATTTCCCTTTCAAGATGCAGCTTAATGTACTTAATGTATTTCCCCTCTTGTCCTAATCATACGTTCATGGATTAAAAAGGAACTTCCTAAAACAAAAGCAGCTGCAGCAAGTGCCAAATCAGCTGAAAGCAGCAAGTGGATTGTTCCAGACATGGTTTATAACCTGAAAATCCTGTCAGAAAACCCAGCCTGAAGGGTCACTGGGCTTCAGAGATAAACACGAGGGTGAGCTGTAGCACAGAGACGCCAAATGCTTCGAGTGAAATAGTTTATTTTGTTCAAAAGATTCCCCAGTTGGATCATCATAATCTGCAAACTCGTAACAGTGGATTCAGTGTTAAAATATGAAGATGAAAGTAATAAAGCGGCCAAACCTTACATTTAGAAATTTTTGAAGTTAAGCAAACCTATTTCTACTTTTTACCTAATTTAGAAGTAATTTTAAAAGCTGAATTCTCAAAGGTACATCAAAATTTTTATTTCATGTGGGACAAAATGGGGTTTTTTTCTCTGTTTTTTGGGAGCAACTTGGCCATATTTGCCCAGAAAATTGGGACAAAAAGCCTTTGCCTCATACAGACTTGCAGCTGTACCTCAGTGTTTGGAACACAACGGGTATGAAGATGGAAGAGCTGCCACAATTTTAACCCACGGTGCCCCTCACCCTGGCAGGGTCAGCCTGGCACTGCCCATCCCTGCCTGCTCCTGGGCCATCCTGCCCCATCCCTCCTCATGCAGATGAGAGTGACAGAGCCAAATATGCAGCATTATTTATAACCCTGGAGACCTTTGAATCCATCCCATTAATAAAACTGCAGGAAAAGCTCTTAGGAATGTGATTAAAGGTGGCTCCAGCTACTGGAGCCTCCCAGGTCCACATATCTGCCCTCAGGTACCTTAGAAATATGTTTTGCACCTTGGGTGGGAAATGCACCTCTCACCAATTCGGTGTCTTATTAAGAAACCTGCTCTCAGGCTAAAAATAAGTTATCTGGGTTCTTTTTTTATGTATTTCCTTTAGTGTAGCCACTTCCACAACGAGCTCTGACTGATTCAAATCGCACTCAAGCAGCATTTTCTAAAAAAGCCTTTTTTCTCCATTTATCAAGCACTTCTCCCACATGTTAATCTGTTTATCCATCACTGAGCGCTTGAAAGAGCGAAGAGCTGCAATAACAAACACTCACCTGAAAAAAACCAACAAACAAGCAAGTTTCAGTTAAATATTTACCTGTGGCACAGCCGTTGTGGGTAGAGCAGGACTAACATCTCCTGGTGATAGAGCTGGTGATCCTGAAGTCCCAGGGGATGAGAGGGAATGTGGGGGTCTGGCAAGGGACCCCAACCCGTGGTGTAGCTCCTGGGAGTGAAGCCTGACAGTGCCTGGGGTATGTAGTTCTTCTCAGGATCTGTTCTTCTCTCTGCCTTTGGAAGGTCCAGAGGATTCTCAGGGATGTTGGGATGTTATCTCCCTGGGAGAGGATTGCTGTGGGATTGATGGAGGTATTGAAATGCCAGCAGGAACCTTCCTCATGATTCAGTAACCCTGTGAGAAGGGGGATCTCTTGCTCTCTGTGGGATCAGGGACCTTGCAAAAAGGTTTCCTCACCTGTCTCCTGACAGGGAAAAAACACAAGAGAGGCCGGGCTGCTGCAGGGAATCCCCAGCACCAAAACGCTGCCTCAGCAGCAAACCCATCAGTTCCAATGGAGCAGTGGCTCCCCAAATCTGCTGGGAACCATCAAGAGGGGTCTACCAGGCTGCTGTTGTACCCCATTAATGATGCTGCAAGTTATTACTGACCAGAAATGCTTCCAGAGCATGGGCAGGTGGAGGCAAATCCACCCCCTCGCAGACACCGAGCCATGCCAGGTGCTGGGACCACATCCCTTATGATGTGAAATATTTTATCCCTATGGAAGATGTTTACTTGGAAGCACCCAGAGCACTTTTTGGGTGGCAGCTGAGTTGCTGGGGACTGAGCCAGCTGCACTGCTGGGCACAGCTCCCTCCCCTCAGGACCGCTTTGCTCCAAGGAAGCTCAGCTGCGTTTTGGCACGAAGCTGCTGGAAGACGGAGCGAGATGGAGAACTGGTCAAGCGGTGCAGAGCCCCCAGCGCTGGGGCAGAGCAGCAGCAGAACAGCAGAGGAACACCCAAATATATTTAAATGAGGCAGTTGACAGAGGGCAAGCGTCATGGAACCTCACGTGGGCTCGTTCCTGCCATCGCCATGGGTTAGAGATTGACCGCATCCGGCGCCGAGCTGGTGAGTGCTCCGAGCTGCTGGACCCTGTGGCTGCACCGAAAATGCTGCTGAAACATCCCTAAATCCTGGTTCCTCTGAGGCTCCAGCTGCCCCAGTCCTGCAGGGAGGAGGTGTGGAAAGCTCAGATCGCACAGGTAAATCACCGCTGGGTATCGCACTGCTCCGGGCGTTGGATGCGATGCTCGGGAAGCAGGAGGGTGGACAACAGGAGAGCTGGCTTGGGTGTCCACACCCTTGGAGTGCCTGCAGGCAGGTGTCACTGCCAGGCTGAGCTTTGGCCTTAAATCAGGGCCAACAAGGCCTGACTCAAATGGGATTAAAACAATTTGAGGCATTCTGGTGATTCTCCTTACCTCTGGACTGAGCGTGGGCGCCTTGCGTTGACCTCTCGGTAACCAGCTCTTTGCAAGCCTTGATTTCAACACAGCCTCTTGCTCGAGAAAGGGTTAATGACCTGGGGGCTGGAGGGTGGGGGGCCCCCAGAAGTTCCCTGATACACCAAAAAAGTACATGTGCTGCCGGGCTCCGACTGGCTGCTCTCTCAAACCAGACCTTTCGATACGCGTTCGCATATCGGCCCTTCGATCTCGCCGTACCCATCTCAGCAGAGAGGCTGCCTGCTACTGATAGTTGGATTTGGGTCTTATTTTGCAATTTCCTTTTGAACAGCTCATTTTTCAGATCGTTATCTGCTGCAGCAGCATCTCCTGCCCCACGGTAGGAAATGAGCCTTTTGAGAATGGCAACCCTCTGAGAAGGATATTTGGGGACAGATCAGTTCAATGAGGGAGGGGGAAGATTCCAGCAAGAAATGGACTTTTAGCTTGGCAGTTGCCAAACTGTTTGGGTAAGTGGGATTTCACAGGAGATTGGTGGTTATCAGAAAAGCTTTTGATGAATTACACTCAGAAATGTGTCATAGAGGAAATTATAGAATCTGATCCATAGGATGGATAATGCTTTTGCTATAACTATCACAACTACCAGCCTATCAATCATATTATCATGGCTTCTTTAATCATTTTATCAAAGCCTCAGTTGAAATCTCTCCCTGTTAGCCATTTATAAATGGTAGTTTATAGGCACTGAGTGGGAATTTAAAGTGATTTTATGCATGGGAAAACTCACAAAATGACCACCTCGACTGCCATCCTTTATTGTACATCTCCTGAGTGTTGTGGCCAGAAGCCCCAGGCCAAGGGGACCAGCTCAGGCATTTGTGTTCTCTGATTTTCTGCCTTAAACCCTCTTAACTTCAACAGGATTTAAGTGCTCGCCTAGAATTAAATCCGAGGTATCTCAGACACAGAGGTGTTGAAGGGCCTCTGATATTTCTGTCTGGACCTTGACTGACACAAGAGCCTCACACCAACCCACAATCTTCTTTTGGTTACTTTCTTCTGTGTTTTGGGGTTTTATTTTTCAGATTATAGTTATCGAATTTTTTTTTTTTTTTTTTTTTTTTTTTTTTGGATTAAAAAAAAAAAAAAAGAAATAGAAAGAATTGCAAGAGAGGATTAAAGCAAGAGGAATAAATTTCCATTCTTGTTGCTCTCAGCGCCGCGGAGGAGCCCAGAAGCTCCTGTCAAGCAGGAGATACGACTGAGGGGACAGTTTATAACGCCATTATCTATGTCAGTGATAAGGGCAGGGAGAGCCTGTGCCTGTGTGAGGGTGTGAACGAGAAGGATCCACACAGAGGGAGGGCTGGGGACCTTTATTTTCCACCTGCAATGTCCAACCACTGCTCTCAAGTGACCTTCAGCTGGTGTGGAGCAGCGTGAAGCTCAATGGGACCGTTCTGGTTGGTTGCCACCAGGTCCTGCTGCCTCTCCGTGTGCCCCCGAGACCTCGGAGACGCCTCACTGGGAGAATGGCCACTTGTGAGTGGTGAGTACAACACCCTGGAAGCAGAGCCCTGGAAACGCTCAAGGCCATGTTGGGGGGCTCTGAGCCGCCTGGTGTAGTTGAAGATGTCCCTGCTCGTTGCAGGGACTTGGAATGGAGAAGCTTCAGAAGTCCCTTCCAACCCAAATCATTCTTTAATTCTATAATAGCTGTAACTTCGCTTTTCCCTCAAGCACCACCCCCCTCCCCCCCCCCCAATGGCAATGAAAACCCTTCTGAGGGCAGGCTCCCGAAAATGAAGTGTGAGGAACACTAGTCATTCCTGAAAGGCAGCCTCTGGATTTTGGGGCACATCACCTTAAAGGCAAAGAGCAAAACTGGAACCTACCAGCAAGTCAGTGTCTAAAACACGCCTTTGAAGCAGCAGCAGCCAAGCAGTACCTGAAAGATTTAGAATAATTTGGTGGTTTCAGTCGGACAGAATATTTTTCTCTTGTTCAGGTGGATGTTTGTCGTCAGCTCAGTGGTCACCCTGGTCCTGCACACGCTCCTCTTGCTGACCCTTTACATCATGCTCAGCAGGAAAATAGGTGATTTCCTGTCGTGTTGGCTTTCCCCGCTGGGTTCCTTTTTGGGCAGGGATGGGAGCACCAGCATCGCTGTGCTGTGCTGGGATCCAGGCTGTGTGTGAGCTGTAAGTGATGTGGGCAGTGTCAGTGAGGGTTATACAACATTGCGTTGTTTCAAAACCGTTTTCTTTCATTGCTCTTGTTAGCAACGTGGAGGGAAAACACCACCAGAATCCATTGACAAGATATTTATTTCCGATGAAGTGCCGCTTTCCAGCAGGAAAGTCTTTCACTCAAAAGTGCTGCCCACATTTGTACATAATCCAGCTCTGCTTGGCCACGAGGGTCAAACTCGTTTCAAACTTGCAAGAAGAGGCCCTGACACTGTGGGTTAGCACTGGAGCCTCTTGTAGGAGAACAGGGCGAGCACTGAATCGTCTCAGTGACGGAGCTGATGGATATGTGCCCACTCCAACACCCAGCAGTAATTGTTGCTGGGGTGGTTGGGTTTGTTCTGGGGCTCCTGAAGTGGGTGGGGGTCCATGTGGTGTGTGGGGGGCATCGGGCACAGCCAGGGCAAGGCTCACTCTCCTCTTGCTCACAGCCCAACATTCCCGTGGGATGCAGAGCTCCAGCAGCCCTGTGGCACAGCCCACGCCGGCTCCGGCCCCATCAGTGGGAGGGGATGGGGCACAACAACCAGCAGCAGCCTACGAGGGTAAGGGGGTCCTGCAGCAACAGGGCTTTGCCCTGGCACTGGGATGGGATTTTTCAGCTTGGCATTTGTGTGATGCTCTTTGCCCTGGCACTGGGATGGGGATTTTTAGCTTGGCATTTGTGTAGTGCTCTCATCCTTACCGAGCTGCAAAGAGCCCAGGGTGGCCACGGGAGCAAAGGGCTGGCACAACAGCCTCTCACCGTTCTGGTTGCCTCCTCTCTCCATCAGCTTTCCCTTCCTGGTTTCCTGCAGACCAAGGGTGGAGGGATCACACCGATGGTTTTTGGATTTTCCATTTTCACTCCTCTAAGTCCCTGGGTAGGGCTGTTGGTGGTAATGTTTCCTGTTTTTCAGGGAGCAGCGACACATCTTCAGACACCTCGGAGGACTCGGCCGACAGCCCTTCCTGCCCACAGGTACAGCCGCGGGCACGGACCCTCTGCCGAAACAGCCCCAGCCCTGCAGTGGAGGTGCCAGGGGCATGTCCATGTGGCTCCTGCCTGGCCTGAGACCCCCAGGGCAACACAGGAGGGGAAAATGCATTGAACCCTACTGAAATTCCATCAGGGAGGCTGGGGGTCGTGAGTGTTCTGTGCCACACTCAGCATTCCACATTCGGAGGGAAGCATCCCCAGGGGCCAGGGAGAGCCTGGGTCACAACTGGGCACATTAGGAAAATTGGGCATATTAGGGAGAAATCCTTCCCTGTGAGGGTGGGCAGGCCCTGGCACAGGCTGCCCAGAGAAGCTGTGGCTGCCCCATCCCTGGGAGTGTCCAAGGCCAGGTTGGATGGGGCTTGGATCACCCCTAGCTAGTGGAGGGTGTCCCAGCCCATGGCAGGGAGTTGGAACTGGGTGGTGTTTAAGGTCCCTTCCAACCCAAACCACCCACCACTCTATGAGTAAGTGCACACGTTTGGGTGGGTTCAAGGGCAAAGGTCCCCTGGGTTGGTGCTGGTGCCTGACCCGGGCTCTGTTTGTGCTTCTGCAGGGCCAAGGCTCAGAGGAAAACATCAACTACACATCCCTGGTGTTCCCAGGGAAAGGCCGTGGGCCAGCCTCTGCCCGGGACTACGAGAACATGAAGGCTGGGATGGACTATGTCAACGTGGACCCAAAGAAGAAAAAAGCACATCTCTGGCCCTGCTCCAGCCCTGTGGCATCCAAGGCTGTCGAGTACACCGAGGTGAAGCTCTGACACTGGGATGCTGCTGCTCAACCCACAGCTGCACCACCCAGGGCTGCCCCTTCCCCTCGGGCAGCGCCTGGCACAGGCTGATTCCTGCAGCTCTTGTTCCTTGTAACACAAGGAATGCAGTTTACTTGGCATTTTAGTTAAAGGCACCACTGTTCCTGAAGCGTGGGGTGGTGCATGGAAGTGTTCCTCCCATCCAGGCTGAAATGTGCTTCCCGGTTCTGTGGGATGGCCCTTTTTCTCACTGCATGAGTGCAAATGAAACATTCCCTCCTTCCCCTCAAAATGTGATGTGGTCTGGGGAGGGAAATGCAGTGATCCCCAAACTACCCACACAGCCTGGCTGGCAGCTCCTCTGAATGATGCTTGTTTTGCTGATCACCCTCATAAACCCCTTTTAAAATGTAGTTTTGCCCTTGCTGCCCAACAAGCCCTGACCCATTGCCCTCCTCTGCACCCCTTCTCCTTTGATGCTCCCACCTTTTGCTTGCCCTGCTTTGTCCCTGCCCCAGATGCCCTGGGTGCCAAGGTTGGCCTCTCCCCACCTGGGGGATGCCCTTGCTCCTCACTCTGCATTTTGTTACTCAGGATTTTTAAAGAAATAAACTTCCAAAGTGTTGGGAAGGGGAACTGTGGAGCTGGGAGCTCTGTTAAGGGGGATGGAGCTGCTGCCTCCCAGCACAGCCCCCCTTCCTCAGGGATGGAGCTGCCCCAAGTGCATTTCAAGCCAGCTCGGCAGCGATGTGCTTTAATGAAAGGTTGTGAGACAATTGATTTGGTATTGATTGTGGAAGGGGGGGAGGGGGTCAGGCACTCCTGGTTTTATAACCTTGTTGTGGAGGTCTGGCCCGACTTGAAGGGCACATGAAGGAAAATGTTCAAAAATCCCAGCCCATCCCCGGGATGCTAAAGGCCAGGAGAGGTGTGGTTATGGAACTGGAGGTGAGGCCAAAACCAGCCAGGGGGAGTTTCTGGAAAATCTGATTCAAATGCCTGATGATTAAAAAGTGAAAATAATTCAAGATTTCAAAATATTTTACCTTAATGTCTTATTTTTACAGATTTAGCCTGTGATTATAGAAGGAATAATGCATGTTGCTTGCAGGGAATTCGGTACCTTTGCTGGGACATTTGTACATCACCATTAGCAGCTTTTGAGCTCGACTCCCAGGGCAAAGGGGTGCTCTTTCCTGCCTCATCCATGCCTTATTCTTACACAACACAGCTTCTGGGAGACCCACAATGTGCAGGGAGAAGGGCAGGGTTTGGGCATCCTGGTCCCTGCTAAATAAGACAAGAGCAGCAGCGATTTGAGAGCAGCTCTGCCGTGGGATGCAGCAGACGTTGAACAGCTAGAGCAGCCCAGGGGTCTGCAAGTGAACCTGATGGAAAGTGCCAGGGATTGGAGGGAGGCAGGATCTGAGCTGGAGCAGGGCCAGGGCTGCTCCAAGCAGCTCCTTGCGGGTGTCAGTGCTGCATTTTGGGCACGCTAATGGGCACAGTGTGATGCAGGACAGCTGGAAGCATCAGAAGAGGACGTGTCTGCCCCATGGCTTTGCTCCAGCCCCATCCAGACCTGCCTGTGAGCAGATGAACACGCTCTGCAGCCCAGAGGGGAGGGTGTGCTGTGCCCCAGTGCACCGCGGGAGAGCTGTGTCCCTGTTGCCTGCACTGCCAGCAAAGCCCTGAGGATGGGAGAGGAGTAACTTGAAGGGAGCTCTCGAGCAGATGGAGCCACGTTGCCTCCTGCTGTGCTCAGGCTGCTTTGCTGGCGTCTGTGAAACACACAAAGCTCGAGTCCCTCCAGGAGGATTTTGCTGGTGCAGCATCCCCCCGCAGCCCCTTCCTGCAGGAGAGCAGCCAGAGGCTCCCTAAAAGCCGGGGGAGGTGGGTGCTGTGGTCAGGCAGCAGCTGGCGGGGCTCTGTCCACCCCCGTGGTGCTCACAGGGTGTGCAGCAGCAAGGGCAGGGTGGGCAGCGATGCTTCCTGGGTTAAACATTCAGATTTCTGCAAAATGAGATGCTACCGGCTGGGGAGAGCCACTGTGACGCACAGCTGGTGCTGTCACATCTGGTGGCAGCGGCGGGACGTGCCCTGTCACAGCGTGCCCGACTCCGTCACCCCCTCCTCGCAGGGTGGGTACAGCTCCCTGGCACTGCCCCCGTGCAGGGGGAGGCTGGCAGGGCTGGCGTGCTGGCTGTGGCTCAGGATGGTGGTTTTCCTGCTGCAGAGGCTCCCCGTGGAGGCCGCCCTGCGCAGCCCCGACCGGCGGCCCCCCCGGCGGTACAGGCAGCGCGTGGCATCCTGCAGGAGGTGCCCGCTGAAAGACATGTAGATCCAGGGGTTGCAGCAGCTGCTGAGGCTGGCCAGCAGCATGGTGATGCTGAAAGCCACGTTGGTGGACTCTGGGGAGGCAAGAAGGAGACATGAAACACCCACAAGGGCTGGGCAGGAGCTGGGGGCTCTCTTTGGCTTGGGCACTTGTCCTTTGTCCCATTCCCATCCCACCTCACTGGAATTCCTCCGGATAGGAGAGTTTGCAGTGTGTAAGCAGAGCCAGGCTCTGCCCTCAGCAGGGGGTTCAGGTTCTGCAGTGGGGATGTGATGGAGCACGTCCTCAGGGAGTAGTCTGGGAGGTGACACCCAGCATCTTTTGGGCCTTCCTGCAGCCTGTTTGCTGGCCTGTCAGCTCCCTGAGGACTTCAGCCTTGGATAAAGTTCCATCTACCCATGAACAGGCTAGGGAAGCTACTGAAAATTTCCAGGGAAAGAAAACCTTATGAATCCATAAATCCGCTTCTAAAATCTCTGCATATTCCCACATGAGGGAAGGGACATGGCACGGCAGGGATGTTCCCACATCTTTGCACATCCCTACAGGTGATAGCCAGAAATCATCATTTTCAGTGGTTTTTCTCATGAAATGAACGATTTGACTCTGCAAACAGTTTTTCTATAAATATTACTGGGGGGGGGGGGGAAACCTGTAACCTGCCCCACGACTTTAAAAAAATGACAGAACAACAGACAGCTCTTGCTTGTTAAAATCTCAACCCCGTGAGTTCCCAAGGCCCCTCTGTGCCGCCCCCCCCCCCCCCCCCACCACTCACCATCATCAGGAGCATCCTCATCCCACACCGACCACATCTGCACGCTGAAGAAGGGCGCCCAGCAGGTGACGTAGGCGGCCACGATGACAAAGGTCATCTTCACCGTGCGGATCTTGGCGCGGGAGATGGTCCTCACGCTGCTCACCCGCGAGGGATGCCCCCCAGAGCCCTTCTCCGGGGGGCAGGGAGCAGGAGGGGCAGCTCCCGTGCCAGGGGCACCGCCCTGGGTCTTGCCCTTGAGGTTCTTGCAGATCTCGTAGCAGATGAGGCCGTAGCAGAGGGTGAGGACGCCGACGGGCAGGACGAAGATGCACAGCGTGGTCCAGGTGATGTAGGCGCGGGCTCCCCACGGGTACCCGAAGTGTGCCCAGCAGTCCAGCACCCCCGAGCCCTGGCGCACCTCCCGCAGGGAGAAGATGAAGACCTGGGGCAGGCTGAGCAGGGAGCTGAGCAGCCAGGTGAGCCCGATCATCCCGTAGGCCTGGCGGGTGGGCTGCTGCAGGGTGTGCAGAGGGTGGCACACGGCCAGGTAGCGGTCCAGCGTCATCACCATGAGCATGTAGGTGGAGGAGAACATGCTCAGCACCTGCAGGTACTTGACGGCCCTGCAGAGGGGGTCCGGCCCCAGGAAGCGGTAGGTCACCTTCCAGACGAGCTGCGGCAGCACCTGGAAGAGCGCCACGCCCAGGTCGCTGAGCCCCAGGTGGAGGATGAAGAGGTGCATCCGGCTCATCTTCCTCCTCAGGCGGTACATGGCCAGCAGCACCCCCACGTTGCCCACGGTCGCGATGGCCAGGATGGTGCCCAGCACCCCGACCTCAGCCTTGGCCAGCTCCTCGTCCCGGGTGTGCAGCAGCGTCAGGTTGGGGTCCCCCGCCAGGCTCAGCAGCCCCTGGCCGTGCCCAGGCTGGCTGCGGTGTGTGCTGTTCCCTCCCCAGCCTGGCTCCATCCCTTCGGGAAGCTCCGCAGGAGCACGGGCAGCTCCAACGCTCCTCTCAAATGGGTTATCCCCTTCCCCTGCCTCCCCAGGGCTGAGCTGTCAGGGTTGCTGCTTCCCCTGTGCCCCTGCCCCAGGGCTGGATGTGCCTCCTCCAGTGTCCCCAACACCGGGGCAGGGTGTCACCTGTCAGCACCACACCAACCCTGTGCTGGGCAGCTGCAATTCCCTCTCGTGCTGCTCTGCGAAAATACTCCTGTGGAGCAGAGAGGTGCAAGAGGCCCTGCTTCAGTCCTTGATATTTCTCTCCTCTGCACTGAACATTCCCAAATCCCTGTTTCTCCCTTCACTGCTCGCCTGGTGCATCCCCTCTGCGCTGGTGAATCGGAGGGGAAAGGGAAGTGCAGTAAAAGCAACAGAAAAGGCTACAGGTGCCGCATCCCTTTGGCTTTTTCATTCCAAGAATAGCAGGCAGGTGAGCATTGTGTCTCCGTGGGAAGCGGGTATCTATCTATCTATCTGTCTGTCTGTCTGTCTGTCTCTGCTGTCAGTGTGTGAGCACCGTGCCCCGGGGCTGGGTTTTATTTATCCCCTGGCAGGTCCCTCCCCGCTGGCCCCACCACGGCTCTGCCCCCGCGCTGTGCCGGAGCTGGTGAGCGCTCGTTCCCCTCCTGCTGCTCTCTCCTGAGCTGCCATCCCTGTGTTTGCCCAGGGGATTTTACCAAAAGGGATTTCTGGGCACAAGCCGAAGGCTGGGGGTCCTCCTGTGCTTCCACCTCGTGTCCCTTCTTCTGCAGCAACTCAGGGCTGGGGACAGTCTGCCCTTGGTTTGCCAGACCCCCCTGAATCTCTGGCCTTGGCTTCTCCTGCTGGGCTCTCTGTGTCCCGGGAGCCTGGGGATGAGGGGCTGCGGGTCCCCCACAGCAGGAGCCAGACATCCATCGGCTTTGTGCAGCTGGGTCTCAGCCCCGCAGCAAAGTCAGTGCAAACATCATTTACTGGCATCACATCCCGAGGCTGCCCGGTTTGATCTGCTCTCCCTTTCCTTCTCTGTGGGATAGGGATTATCCCCGAGACACGGCAGAAAACCTGAGTCTGGCTGAGTGTTGTTTTACTCCATCTGACAGAAAACCACCCCGAAAGTGGGGAGTGAGGCGGTGCCCAGCCCCAGAGCAGCCTCTGCCACGGGTCACCAGCACTGGCCCCATCCCTCACCTGCACAGAGCCTGGAAAAAAATCCATGGGAAAGGCCAAGCAGATGGGGAGAAGGGAACTGCAGGGTTTGTGCAGAGGTTTGGTGTGAGCCAGAGGGAAGGTGATGGACAGCAGGATGGGAGCACTGCAAACTGTGTGGAGGAAAATCCGGGTGATCCTGGAGCTGAAAGGCTCTTGCACCTCCTCATCCTCCCTTCCCCCTTTGTTTGAGCCTTCCGTGTGTCTTCCCACACGGTGTGTTGGTTGCAAAACGTTTCACTGCCTACATACCCAAATACACCTGGCGAGTGTGTGCACACATGATTTCACTTCTATTTTGCAACATTAAGGCTTTGTTTTCCCTACTGGCTACTGAATGATGACAAATAAAAAATAAGAAATGAAACCACTCATCCATCTCCAGCCTTTTTTCCTTTTCTCTCTGGGGGAAAGACGAATTAAAAGTCACCTGACATGGGCTTTGTCCCAGCTCATGCTGCAGGACATGGGCTCTGCTGCCCCCAGACCCTGCTCTGGCTCACAGGCTGGAGGAGTGAAATTCACTGTATAAAGGCTGTTATTCACTGAATAAATTTGCAGATCACTCTAATAACTCTAAATGAAGGCAGTTTGTGTCTAATTAAAAGACATTCATCCTTATGAGACCCTATGGATATAAAGTACCCATCAGAGAGCTCCTGGTGGAGGTGCTGCAAATAGGAAGGTTTGCAGTGAATAATGTAATTTTCTGTGTTTGTGATCAGACAGCTGATTTTCAGGAAGATTAATAGAGGGCAGTGCAAAAAAAAAAAAAAAGCCCTACAAAGTAATGAAAGGCTGAGACAAAGGCAGAGATGGAAGGGAAGATTCTGCAGAGAGAAAGAAACACTGAGAGTGTTTTAAGGGCAGACTCGTCTTTTCCTGGCACCAGCTTCATTTGGGAGCAATTCCCTTGGAGTCAGGGCTTTTAGTCCAGATTTACCTAAGTTTAGTTACATGGAAATTCTTCTGCAAAGGCTCTTAGAGGAAACTTGGAGATATGAAAAATAATCCTAGAAAATAGAAATTTGTGTTCTTTAGGGAGGGAGATTATCAGGGGGAAGAAAGGTTTTGAGCAGGTGGATTGAAAAATGAACTCATTTCATTCATGGGCTTCCTGGCCATCCTGAGACAACCCCAGGACTGGGTTCTCCAGCTCGGGAATTACCAGCTGAGGAAGGTGCTGGTTTGTTCAGTGTTGGGGGAGCCTTGGCCAAGTGATGGCCCAGCCTCTCCTGAAGATATTTAGGCTGTTGCCCAAAAACCAGGCTTGGGGAGCAGAGGCTGAAGGTGTTTCAGGATGAGAAAAACTGCAGTTTTCTGGTCATGCATCTTTTTATGTCCAGGGAGGGAGGGCACACGTGCAAGGTTGGGGTAACCTGGGTTATCCCTCCTGCAGGGTGACCTGAGCCCTGAAATTGGTGACAACTGCTGTCACAGGGGCTGTGATCCCTCCCTTCCTCCTGGGTGAAGCTCAGGGACCACATAAGTGGATTTCTAAGCTCCTAAACTTGGTTTGTCAGGGTAATGTTGTATTACCTCACTGATTTTTGGCAGCTGATAACAGCAGTACACCACAGAGCACAGCACATAAACCACTGGTTTTATTAGAGCTGGCACCCTGCACTCCTGCTGCAGAGCAGAGGTAGGGGGGTTGTGATTGTTAAATCATTTGGCAGAGTACCTGGTTACTTTCTGTGGGTGGCTTGCTGGTTAAATAAATAAATAAAATTTTCTGGCTTGGCTTTATATGCTGCTTTGGCTGCCTTTTCAACACAAATATTTTGTTTGTGGTATGTGATGCTGTTAAACTTTTATTGCTGACAGCACAACGCAGGCTTGGTCTGTCTTCAGCATTTAATCACTGAAATGCTTTTTGTGGTTCAGCTCAGGAAAAGCAAGCTTTGGTCATTTTGCCCTGGTTCGGATGCTGTAAAATTAATGGTGTTGCAACTGCTTTGTAGCAGCTGGGGCTTGTCTCCTTGGAAAGGCTGAGAGCAGGAGTGAGTTCCTGGTGTTTCATGCTATATTAAATGCCAACTCTCACTCAAAATGAGGCCATGAATGAGTTCCCCTTTGCCTCCTGAAAATATGAACTGCTGAGAAGTCCCAGTGCTTAAAGAGTTCAGGACCTCAAAGCCCAGCTTGCTCTTGCCATTGACGAGACTCCAGGTAGGACTGTCCTTTGCTCTTCTCAAATTTGGGGAGTCTAGAAGCTGAAAACTTGATATAATTTGGTTTTTTCATTGCTTGAAATGATTGTGAAGAGTTGCCAGAAAAGTCACCTTGTGCTGTCCCTCTTAGGGAAACAAATTTCTCTGCAGTGTGATTGCAGCCCTTACTGGGAGTGCAGAAAGATCCAGCCCAGCCCTGGTCCATCCTGATACCACATGAAATATCCCAAAATATTAACCTGTTTCTAAATATCCCCCTGGCTGCACAAGGGCTCCTCTTGATATTGGGCACCATCACCTGTCCTACAGGAGCTTCCATCATTTCAAGGCAATTTTAAGCCAGAAGTGGCTGTCAGTCTCCCCTTTTCCTCCCCCCTCCACTTTCCCTCACTCAGATTTTGGGTTTTTCCACTTAATTAAAACCTCTGATCCTGCTTAATATTAGAGAGCATGTCTGGGTGCATAAATAAAGATGCAGAACACATGGCAAGTGCCCCAGAGCAGTGCCCGGTGGGGACACTCCTGGGTAGAAGAAGCCTGTTGGATTTTAATGGAAAATCCATGTGAAGCTGTAGAAACCGGCAAGCAGAACAACCAAAGATGACACTGCTGTGTTAAAGAATTAAAGGATCAGTGCTCAGAGTGTTGCCTTGAACATAAACTTGGCGGGCTGAGCTGCTGCTCCCGGAGGTGCTGAGTCCAAGCTGGGAGTTTGAGAGCCCAGCTTGTCTCAGAGCATCACTCCCTTCATCCTCCCTGCTGCTCCTGGTGTCCCCGATGTTTGGCACAGCCCTGCCCACCCAAGCACCCCGAGAATCCCAAAAGCAGAGATGCCCCCCAAGCCGCCCAAGTCAGCCCCTACCAGGGGGGTTGGCACCAGCTTTCTCTCCCTGGCTCTGTCCCGGAGAAAGCCTCACAGGCTGGTGAAGAGCACCGGGAGACTCCTGTTAAATAAAATAAATCCAGTCCGGGAGCGTTATTGGAGCTGATAACTCTATCAGAGTTTACTTTTTCCTTGTTGTTTTGCTGTGTCTTCTCATTTGACCCGCATGTGTGGAAACCTGCTTAAGTAGAGGCAACTGCCGGAGGAAAAATTGAATCTACAGGCGTCTTCGAGATAGCAAATTACTTGTTTATCCTCCTTACGCTCTCCCGGCTGGTTTCCTTGTATAGCCAGGGATGTTTAAAGACTTTGGTAGCTGTGAAATGCTGCAATTTCCTTCCCTGCTCCCTCATCTCCTTTTGCTGTTACCATCATTAGCATTTAAAAACCAGACACGGCCAGAGCGTTTACAACCTTAAAATCAATAATAAAAAAACCCCAAATTACATTTCAAGGCTGGAAACAAATGGCTTTTTCCTGTTCTCCGCTGACAGGCTGCTGTGGGGGAAATCTGTGTCTGTTGGCTGTGGTGTGGACAGACAGAGGGGAAAGGAATTCCCACCCAGGCGGCAGTGACAATGTGGCCAGGCTGGGAAAGGTATTTAGGGTGTGTATTTTGCATTATACAGTGGATATACGGGTTATTTTAATGTTATTTTTAATAAACCCCTTGGTGGGTTCTGGTGCTGAGCGTGGCCGTGGGGGGGTGGGTTTGTGTGGGGTCCGGCTGGTCCCCACGGGCAGCTGGGGGCAGGGTGGGTGCTTGGGATGCTTCAGGTGTCAGCACTTACAGCCCACATCACCTTCCAGCCCATTCAGCTGGAATTGGGGCTGCAGTCCCTGGGGAGAGGGATGCTGGAGGCATCTGTGCTCTGGAGAGGGAGGGGAACCTGCTCTTACCCTCCTTCCGCCCGTTTCTGCAGACAAAGAACACGGGATTTAAAATACATTTAATTGAAAATCTCAATACAAGGGGGAAAGTGAATAAGAACCTTCCCATGACCTCAGATCTGCTTTGTCTCCTGTCCCCCTCCTTGCCTGATGGAGCTGCTGTGGTTATCCAGGGCCTGTTCTCCTCCAGGTAGGAGAGGCATCAATCAGGGGTATGAAAGGAGAGGAGCAGCTGTTTCAGGACAATATATTAGAAAATGATGAATCATGGGGGAAACATCTGCAGAGATCTGTGCTCGCCCTGCTGCAGCAAAGTTCAAGGCTTTGTGATTAAAGGTTGTTCTTGCCTGTTTGACAGTCAAACCCAGGTTGTGCCCAAGCTCAGGAAAACGTGGCTGGGACTGTGCAGCTGCCTCGGTGAGACTGTTTTCCTCTGGGTGACCTCATCTTGTGCTGTTCAATTAAAACACCGGGAATTCCTTACCTGCCCTGGCATTATTACCCTGGAAACCCTTGGACTGTCAACCTGAGGGACAAGTTCACGGGATCAAGGCTTGGTCACCAGAAGTGCTACTATTAGATGTACTGTTGCTCTTAAACTGTTTGAGCAACTTATTTTCTTGCTACTTTTTATGTGGAGAATAACACAAAATAAGCCCAATTAATGCTCATTATTGTAGTTTCACTGGTGGTTTATCTCGACATGCTCGACAGATAAGAAGTGCCAGCGGAATTACTACCTTCAGCTCGCAAGAAATGTGTTGGGTGGTTTTTTTTCCTCCCCATCACAGTGTGTGAAAATCTCCTTGGAAACGCAGCCCTAGTGTTCTGTCTCCTCCCCGTGCTGCGGTTCCTGCAAGCGAAGCAGAAGGCTCTGTGTGCTCCTAATTAAATGGCTGTGGGCAGAAGATCCTGGCAGTGCCCATGGAGTTGTAACACCGGGATGCTGTTTGTGTCTGGCTCTTGATTCCCGGGCATCCCTGTGCTCTGATGATGCTGATGTTGCAGGAATTGCCCAGGGTGGAGGTCCCAGGTTTGCAGGGTGGGGAACCCCTACAGCTCTGCACAGCCAAGGGAATGCTGCCCCAATCTGTCCTGGGGGAGCAGACAGAATTCCAGGTGGGAACTGGGAGATGGAACTTGAGCCCTTTGCACAAGAACGGCGGGTTGGGCAAGGAATCCTTCCCTGACACACCAACCTGCTCTGCCAAGGTTTCCTTTGGGAAATGGGCACCGGTTCTGAGGGTGGTGAGCCCTTCCCTTCCCTGCTCCTACCAACACCCACCCACCCCCTCCTTGTCCTTTGGGTAGGACAAGAGGAGTTAATCCCCCAGCCGCTCCCATCTGGGTTCCCTGGCAGCTGGAAGAGCGGGATGGGAGCCTTTGGGAAGGCAGTTAATGCTCGTTAATCCTCTCCCAGTGTGAGGTGTCCGAGGAGAAGGTGACAAAGCACAGCAGCGGCACAGGGTGTTCTGCCTGCCCGGGCAGCCCAGACCTGCTACCAGCAGCAGTGTCGGTGCTGAGGGGAAAGGGAAGGGGCAGGAACGTGGGGGAACAGCTCTGGGACTGAGCTCTGCTCTCCCTGTCCTGCCCTGAGTGCGTTTGAAGACCCCACACACCATTCCCTGGATCGGGGATGCTGGATGGACACTTGCAGTGAGAATTTGGGATTATGCCCCAGTAGTGTCAGTGTTACAGGCAGGGGATTTGTCTCCCAGCTCAGGGGTGTGCTCCAGTGCCCAGGGAATTATCCAATTTGTCGGGTAATCAGGTTGGAACCTCCCAGGGATCAGCTGAATAAACAGCTGAATATTCTCCTGAATCTTGGTTTTTAGCTTTTCCTTATTAAGTTCGACGTCTGATTTCTTTTGGGAAGCGTTGGTATTTTTGGTTATAAAGCAGACAGACTGCTCATCTGTCTTTGAAGAGCCTCTTGCAGACCAGGATTTCTCCGGGGAGTCTCAGCCGCGAGAAGAACGAATGGCTGCTTTGGTGGTAAAGCCAATAGTCTAAAGATCTTATAAAACCAACTTGTTTCCCTGCATCCTGGTTATCCACTGAAGAATCCTAGCAGCGTGGAATAGGAATGGCTCTGCACCCTGCTCAGAAATTGATTTTAACTCCCTGACTCGGCGCCTCTAAGTGCCCGATAATGATGAACAAAGGGGAGTGTAACACTTAGTTTTCAGGCACATCATAGACTGAGGGGATTATTTTAGCCGAGGGCTGGATTAGGCTGTGGCAGCCGGTTTTGTGCCTCCAAAAACATCATTTAACACCGCCAGACAATGACTGTGTCTCTGCCTCCTCCCTGCACGGACGGTGCTAATTGCTGAGGCATCTCCTCAAGCCATTTCCATACGCCTTTGCACGACACCTCGGAAAGGCCACGGGGATGTATTTAGAGCTGCTGCAAATGGGAATTGCTGCCCCGTGTCTCGGAATAATGACATTTTGGAGCCTGCCGAGCGCGTGGTTCTAGCACTTGTAAACTCAGCTGAGCTGCGGACCAGCATTTCTGGCCATAATGGGTTATCCCTCCCTCGCACACCGAGGGGCTGCTGGTGGGGAAACCACGGCCTGAAATCAACGGGTTTCTCCACTGGCCTCTCTGTTCTCTCTCTGTTCACCGGCGTCTGGAAAATGGACCAAATTCGCACGCAGGGGAAGCATCAGCGGGTGATTTGTCTTTAGGGTTTGTGTATGGACAGGAGAATGTGGGTGTTGCTGCAGGAGCATCAAAGTCGTGGTATCTACACCCCAAATCAGCAGGCAGAGTGGGGAGTTTGGGGAGTCACAGCGTGTTTTAGGTGGGGTTGGGAGGGGCAGATACTTGGGGGGTTTGGTGTGTTTGAGGCTTTACAGAAACTTTTTTGGCAAACAAACAGCAAAACCCCCCAGTATTGAGAGAGCCCATGCCCTGATTGTAGTCCTGTTTACAAATTAGATGGGGATTTGTGTGTGGTTCTGCCTTGAGCCTTCTAACGCCCTGTGTTTGCTTGTGTTTAGTAGGTATTCTGTGCCTGGTTGTATCTGGGGAGCTCTTGCCTTCCTAATGAGCACCAAGGAGACCCGCCCCGAGCCTGGCACCCTAACCCAGAGAGCTGCTGCCTTTCCTTGCAGATGATTCACATCAATTCAGGGCAGCAAATACCACCCCGAGGCTTAACGAAGCGTCGTGCCTGTCACACCGAGGTGAGAGCAAGCCCAGCCTCGACGAGGGGGGCAGATTTACAGCTCACTGTTGGATTAAGGGGAGATGTGAAAATCGCTGCTAAACCCCTGGTGTTCGGCCAAGCGAGGTAGGGAGAATGGAGCTGCCCCGATGCCTCACAGGTCCGGGGTCTGGGGTTGTTCACTTCGATGGTGAGATTTAAAAATAATTAAATTAATGTCTAAGTCCTCAAAAGCTAATTGGGACAGGATTATCCCAGAGGGAAACCAGAGATGCAGAGGAGAAGGTGCCATTCCCTGAAGTGACCTGCAGCAGGTGATGAGCCAGATGCTGTTTTCCCTCCTGGTGATTTGAGTGGAACAGAATTCCCAGAAGCCGGGCTGGGGGCTCAGAGATCCCTGGAGTCCTCTAATAACCTCTTGGGAGGCCTGGCCTTGAGACACAAGGCCAGATGTCTCAGCCACACCTGATCAGCTCTGACAGGGCAGCAGCTTTGAGGGCAATTATAACCAGTTATTATCAGGCTGCCCAGAGAAGCTGTGGCTGCCCCATCCCTGGGAGTGTCCAAGGCCAGGTTGGAAGGGGCTTGGAGCAACATGGGCTGGTGGAAGGTGTCTCTGCCCTTGGCAAGGGGTGGAACAAGATGAGCTTTAAGGTCCCTTCCAACCCAAACCATTCTGGGATTCCGTAATGCTGTGGGATTTCTGCAGCATCAGTTGGTATCAGACCTAATGCAAACATGTTCTTCTCTAAGTGTGAGAGCGATCCCTCTGCCTTTAACAGGAACAAGCACAGCCTTCTGCTCCACTCCGGGGTAATTCTGGTGTTCCTGAGCAATTCTCTGCAGGGAGTCACCAGTTCTCTTCTCATCCGCCCCGCTTGAAAAGCCACATCCAGAACAACGGAGCAGGAGTTTTTGATGGGGAAGTTAAAGGTCCCCAGAGCCCTGAACAAGCCCATTCAGCCAATATCCCAGCTTTTGACAACCAATATCCACTGTCCTGCCCCCAAACTAATTAATTTTATACATGACTGAGTTTAACACCATCATTTAGCTCTGTCTGCTGGCGGAGACTTTGAAGTACAAAGTGATTATGCAGGGAACAAGCTGGGAGCTGGTTAGTAAGTTCCCACAAAGTGTGTACTGCTGGGAGGCAGTGTTAGATCCCATGTAGAATTTTATTGTTGTTTTGTCTTGGACTTGAGCTTGGAGACAAGTGAAGCAGCAGCAGAGTCTGTCACCAGAGAGAGAGAGAATAGCAATGACACTGTTGGGAAATGTTTAAAGCTCCCTAAGTGTTAATGATCAGCATCTGACTCTGCTGCCTCTGAAAATCTCGCTCTTCTCCTCCTTTGCTTGTTTTGCTTCGCTTCAGGCAGGCTGGTTGTTAATGGGGGAAATCAAAGGGAATCAGCTCAACAATCCTGCTGGTGTGGGGCTGCCTGCAGTAAGTGCCACTTCCAGGGCACATCCCTGGGGTCTCTGGGGAGGGCTGGGGCACTAATGAGCCCTTCTGGGGACAAGGGGAGCACATCCCGAGCCATCACTAAGTGTTTGACAGGACGTGGTCAGGCTGGAGCTGTTTGTAGCTTTCTGGCCAATCCAGGGCGTTTAAGATAAGCCCAAGCATCAAACCTGACATGCAACAAACCAGCACAACGCCTCTGACATCCGAGGCAATTGCCTTTTGCTCCTTTTTGAGTTCTTGGCACGATCGAGGGAGAGAAGGGGACAGAAAAAGGAACAAAATTGCTACAGTGAAAGACTGTTTTAAGCAGTTGTTCCCATGTGGTCCCCAAGGATTGCTTGTTTCCAGAAAAGCTCAGTGCTGCAGAATGGAATCAAACTGAAAGCCTGTTAAACTGTGAACCCTGTTTTGGGGTATTCTTTAATCCTGATGCCCATTATTGTCTCTGCTAAAGGCCCTCTCTCTGGATGACCCCTCAATAGGTGTTTTCTTTTTTTTTATTATTACTTTTTATATAACCAAATTGGTAAGGAGTTACTTAATTGGATTTAAATGGCTCTCCATTAGCTATTATTCAACTGATGGTACTTCTGAATACAAACAGACCTGTGAGAATGCATTGGACTTCAGTACGAATTCCAAGAGAAGAGCTTTGCCAACGGGGAGCCAAGTCCCAGTCATTGTGTTCTCCAGGGATTGTCTCAGTTGATGGAGAGGGAACGGCACTCATGGCATTTTGAAGCTCTTTTGGTGAAAGGCAGATTTTCCATAGCCACAAAGTCCAAACACAGCTGCAAAAGGGTTTGTAAAGTCAAATGAAAACACTAAGCAGAAAAATTCAGCAAATACTATAAACGAACCATTTCTCAGGCTCTACAGACTTTATTTTTCTCCTCATTTTGTTGCTGGCTAGTGGAGAATTACCCCCGAAGGGCTTCAGCTGAAATTCACGTAGAAAGGGAGAGACACAAGTCACAAATTGCACTGGTTGCCTGGAAGGGGCTGTTGGTTTTCCCAGGAGCAATGACAACCGCTGGGGATGTGTTTTGCACCGAAACCCCACCGAGCTACGGGACCTGTCTGCACTTCCATGCCAAGATCATGGCAGACAAAGCCCCAAAACTCCAAATTAAAAAACCACCCCCCAAAAAGCACGAAGGTTAAGGCGGGGTGCAGTTCCCCCGCACGCCCGCAGGTGGCGCTGCGGCTCCGGCCGCCGCTGGGAGGGGCACGGGCGGTTCCGACATCCAAGGAAAAAGGGGACTTTTCCCCTCGGAAAAGGGTGGTTTTCCTCCTTTTTTTTGGGCCACAAGTGCAGCTGTGCCCTGCGCAGACCTTGGCACTGCTCCCAGCCGGCTCGCTGAGCACATCTGCTCCCAGTCCGTTGGTCGGTTAACCAAATCCCAAACGCACCACGTTACATTTGATTCCTCCGGATCCAGGATTTCGGGATAAAAGGGACTCACCAAGGTCTCTGCTGTTGCTTTCCCACCAGTTAATTCTTATTATAAATAAGACAGAGGTCTTTGCCTGAGAGTTCCCGCCTTGGCATTCTTCTGGTTACACATAAGCAGCAAAACATTTTGGAACCGGCTGGGAAATTTTCACCAGTTTAAAAAAGAAAGAGAGATTTGGTTGAGATTCTTTTATTTCTGACATGTGAAATGTCTGGATTTTCTCCTTGTGTCTGGCACGATTTCTGCACTTAGAGAATATTCATGCACTGCTCCTCCTGACTTTCCTCAAACTGGTTTTATCCTTACCACTGCTCTTCATATACTGCTTTTTTACCCTCCCTGTTCAGACTAAGACAAGAATAATCTCTTACATTCCTCAGACTGGCAGGAGGGTGGGCAGGGCTGTTTTTGTGGCTGGCTGGGCATGATATGCAGATGTTGCCCTGATGTGTGCATTAACCATGCCTAAAAAATGCCAGGTTGATTTTGCTCTCGCTGCCTTTCTCTGCAGCTTTTCTGACACAGCCCGTGGCTCCAGGAGGGCACAACAATGAGGGACAGCAGTCTGAGCAGCATTTCTGTGCAGTTTAGCAGTGGTGTTCCTCACCCCTGCTGCGTGCCTTCGGAGTGACTCCAGGCTTGGCCCTGCATCCTGCACAACTGATGTGGCATTCTTAGGAGAGCTGATGTTTTTGGCTGGTTGGGGCTTCTGATAAATGTTGGCACATCTGATGGATTGTCTGACTCGGTTCCCAAGGAGACCACATATGTAGCAGCCTGAGATAAGCTGCTTATAACCTAAAGGTGAATCCCTTAAAATATCAGAGTCCCTTTCTCTCTTTCCATTGATAGTGAGCTCTTGCTTTTCCCTGCTATCTTTATTTCACTCTGTTATCAGAGAATTAAATGCTTCATGTTGTGGTGAGGAACCTTTCTGTCCTTACAATTGGCTGAAGTTATAAATTCAGCTGCATTTTCTGTTATCACTCTTGATGCAGATTTGTTGAGCACAATACCAGTGTCCCTTATTCCGTGGCCTGATGACAACCATCATGCTGAGATCCAGAGCTGGGAGAGCCGAGATCCCCATGGAATGTGCACACCCTGGTATTTCCTGCTGGCCCTGTGGGTTGGTGGCCGTGATGGCCCCATCAAGTCTCCTCTGAGATCTAAAGCACTGAGTTAATCCCTGATCCCTCCCGGAAGGTTCTCCTTTCTCTTCCTACCGGTGGCCAGAAGATGATGTCAGAGCTCTGTGCAGTTCTTGGCTGAAGGGATGCTCCTCCCTGACTCCTGTCAGGCAGAGTTTTGATTTATAACCCAAGCTGAAAGTCCAGCAGCATCACTTGTGAGTTCCCACCACTTTCTGTAACCAAGTCAGCAAAGGGAAGAGCGGAGTCTCCTGATTTTTCTCCACTCCTACCATCAGCAGAGGCTGGGAAATCCCACCTATGTTGTCTTCAAATGTTTTTGGATCTCTCGCTTCACACACTGTGGTTTTAATTTAGGCCAGGAGAGGCTGGCACCCATCACACCTGCACCCCACGGAGCAGATTTGAGCCACAACCATCTCCCTTTCCATGGGTCACATCCCAGGGAAGGTAAAGCTTAAGGAACAGGTCCCTGGGTCTGTGCTGTGGCATCAAAGCTTGCCTTGGTGTTGAGTTTTGCTCTTCAAAGCCCGTTTTCAGCCAAGGTGCTCTTCATTGATGTCTCTTCTCCCCAGGACATTTGCAAACCAAGCTTGTTTTCAAGGAGTAAATTGGGCCAGGTGAGTTTTTGTGGGGGAGAGGGAAGTGACAAAGAGGGAACCAGTTCTTTTTCTAGCAGAGAAATGTTCAGACTATAATTAAGGTGTCTTCTGCATGCATGTATGTGCAGGTACACACCCAACAGAGCTGTCTTTGATCTCTGCTGGGAGCCGTGGGGAGGACAGAGACCAGAAAATCACATTTATTCTTAGGGACAGAACACAGCGATAACTGCACTTCTTTCCCTTGGGCTTTGGGAAAACAGCAGGCTGGGATCCACCTGGGCACATCCTGGTGGCCGTGAGAGCATGTGGCGAGATGTGACTGCTTTAACCACGCCGGGGCGAGGCACGGGGAGGGGAAGGTGCCGCTGCCTGGTTGGCAGGGCTGGCAACGTACCCTGCCATCAGCGCCAAAGCCATCAGTGCCCGCGGCCGAACCCCCCGGCAGGAGCCAGAAGATGCTCCAGTGATGCAGGAGGAGTGGCAGGCTGTTGTCAGAGCACCTGACGCTGTCCAAGAGCTGCTTGGTACTAAGCCCTGAGGTTTTTGTGGCTGACTTGCAGCAAGCGCTGCTGAATTTGCCGGGAAGCGTTTTGCGCTGTCAGGGCGGCACGAAGGAGAGGAGCAATTCGAGTTCATGCAGCCCTGGCATGTTTGTATCAAATCAGGGTTGATATAAAGCAAAAGGTTTCTTGTCGTGGCCAGTGCCAGGTGCTTTTAAGGAGTTTTTAAATTTTGATGACCCATAAGGGCTGGAATTTAAAAAAAAAGGGCATATTCTGCTGAATAAAGACTTCCTGCCACTTATGATTGTTGCCTTCTGGTAGCACACAAGACGTAAAAATGCATTCATCTGAATTTTAAACTCTGAGCTACAAAGGAAGTGATCTGGGCTCTGGGTAAAATTTGAAGCGGGGTAAAATTCACTTTGCAGAGCAAAACTCACATCCAACCTGCAGTCCAAGAAAAAATGAGGCAACGTTGTGGAAAGTCTTGTGATGGGCTTTGCACAAGAGAGGGTTGCTTAATTTTTTTTCCAAACATTTTAGGCTCTCATTAAATGTGAGTGGATGCTCGACTGAATCTGCAGGAGCTTTCACAACTTTCCCTCAAATGTGACTCTGTGTCATTCCATCTGCGTTTTTATCCAAATTATTCTCTGATTGCGTTGATTTCATTGATCACCCCGGAGGGGGAAACTTGAAGCTTTGGTACTCTGGGGGTCTAAAACCATCTCCTACTCTGTGTCCACTTAGAGATGAGTCAAGAGAATGAGTGAATTGGTCACGGCAAATGGCTCTAAAGAGGTGTAAAAATCCAGTAATTGAAAAGGTCTGGGGTTTGTACTTAGCAGAATAACCTAAAAAGGGGGGTTTTTGCTTAATTACACCATTTTTGGAGGTGCATTCTCAGTCCTGGTTTGGGCGCTGATCCCACCTGTGTTGTCTTCAAGCGCTTTTGGGCCCTTGGCTTCACATGCTGTGTTTTTACTGTGGGCATGGGGAGACTGGCACTGCTGGCACCGCTCACATCCGAGGCAGCTTGTGGCACACTCGCTCCTCGCCCTTCCCTTGCCAGCTCAAGGAGCTCTCTGGCTATGTTCTGCGGGCACAGTGGGAATCACAGACCAGATTTGTTCTTTGTTGAAGCCTTGCTAATCTCAGAATCAAATCTCCGCTTATGCTTTTGGAAATGAAGAGAAATAAATTGGTAGGAAAGGAAGAGCTGCTGACGAAACCTCCAAACGGTGCAGACAAAGGGGGGGTTGAGCTTTGTATTCCCAGTTTTCTGAGTGTCTTTTGGTCCTGGCACCCCTTTTCTATCTGAGAAGTCTGTTGGCACTGAGAGACAGGCAGATGATGAGGCAAAATCAGGTGAATTTCTTTTCAATTTAGTTCTTATCAGTTCGCTTTCATGTATGGAACTCAGTGGACACAGGACCGGTTTCTTCCTGGGGAGGCTGGGATGAGAGTCCCAAAACACCTGTATTTCAAGCATGATCTCCTCTGTTAGTGGAAATTTCCCCTTCCAAAGCAGCCCATATGCTGGAGTGGGATGAACTAATAAGCTTCTGCCACAGCACAGCAGTGAAGAATCCCAGTGTGGCTGCACCCACGGTGGAGCGGCACCGGGTTATTTTTAATTAGCATTTTCCTCCAGGAAATCAGTGTAGTCAGAGAAATGCAGGAGATCAAGTGGGTTTTTTTTTATCAGTCTGGCTCTCCCTGTGCCTGCACCACCCTCTCCCCACGCTGCCATGCAGATGGCAGTGCCAGGCAGTGCTATGGTGCTAATTTTCCCTCATGTGGCATTACCCAGGGACATCAAGCTGTCAGCGCTCAGATGACACAAGAAGTGAAGCCCCACAGGTTTGGTTTGGCTTCTATTTGACCAGTTTTGTTCCCTGTTGGGTTTTTTCCCTCCCTCCTTGTTGCTGCCCAAAATGGGAGCCTTGCTTGCTGATGAGAAAGCAACAGAGAGCAGCTCACTTGGTTGGAGCTAGTGTCACACACGCAATGAATGACAAGACAGCAAAGCAGCTGAAATGCCCCCCTGACACCTTGGAAATGCCAATGCTTGTTGGGAGAACAGCATGGTTGATGTTTCCTGGTGAGAAGAGGGAATTTTGGGCTTTGCATCAACACCCTGGAGACAATTCCACCGGAGATGCCCAAGGCAGGCAGCCTGCTTGGCTCTCCGGTGGTGCCTGTGTCCTGAAGAGCACATCTCTGTTCTGTGAGTGCTGTATCTGTAGAGCTTTGGAATAACCTGCCTTCTTTGTAGGCTTTTTATAGGTATTTGACCAGAGGCTACATCCTGTGTGTGTGCTAAAGCAAGGGAAAGACCTTGTGGGATTCCAGAAGCACTGGCACAGAGAGGGATTCTTGCTTTAGGTATGATTGAGGTATGAGAAAGGCTGGAGTGAGGTGATCTTTGAGTTCCTTTCCAACCCAAACCATTCTGCTATCCCGTGATGGAGCCTGTGCAGGAACTGACTCGACTCAGACTTGCAAATGCCTTTTGGAACAGGGAGAGGTGATGCAAAGCTGCAGGAACAGGCAGGGCTTGGTGTCTCTTGCAGTCTTGGGGCTGAGTCTCTCAGGCTTTGCCCCTGATCTCTGACTGCCAGTGGTGCCTCTCCTCACCCCCCCTTGGCTGCCTTGTTTTCAGAGCAGCTCCTCCAGACCTCTGTGCTCAAAGTTTCTTGCACAATAGCACCGTGGTGGTTGTACCACCCCTGCCTGTAGACACTCCCTTAATCCAAATAATAGCACACAAAGGTTGTTTACTTGGCACACACGCTGTTCCTTGGGATATGCTTTCAGAAACCACACGGACTGCAAACGTAATAAAATATGTAACAATCACTTCTCATGCCAAAGTAATTGCGTGCTTTATAATAAATGACCATTTCAGTTCACTTTCAGAAGCGTGCCAGCTCCTGCATGGCCAGAGAGAAGAGCAGGAAACAAAAGGTAGCTTAGTAATTTCTGTCTGTTCTCACAGGGCTCTCCCTCCCATTCAAAGCCTGGGACTGCATGTGCTGTCCTAGGAGAGGTGACCCATCTGTCATCTGCTGGAAGTGGATGAGCTGCATTCCAGGCTGTGTAAGAAGAGTTTCTTTCAGGTTGAACCTCCCTGGGTAATCAACATATCGGTTTGTCCTGACAGAGATCACGTTCTGACTTCATCACAGGATGATGCTCACCACGGTCCCTGCCTCACACTGTCTGCTTGGCAGCTGCTTTGCATCCTGGGCTTGGCTGCAGTTCAATGGTAAAAGAATTCCTAACTGTTTGTCATTGGAGAGCACTTTGGGATGAATGGTGTTACATAAATGTAAGGTTATGATTAGGCATTAGGCTGCACTGGAATAAGAAAGAATATTTAAATGTGCTTTATGTCTTATGGGATATCAATTTCTCACTGTCTTGCCATGACTTTTCCTTACCCCTCCAGCTAATATTGTACAGTGCAGGGGAAAGAAAGGTTGGCCATCAATAACAGGGTGATTACACAGCTCCCTGTGACTTTAAAATCAAATCAAAGTTATTTACTCTCAGTGGCTTTTGGGATTCTACTTTCAGTGTCTGTGACCCTGACCCTACAGGCCTGTGTTATGCAACATGTTAGAGCTGCTGCGATCAGGTCTGGGACATGGAATGGCAGATCCAGTCCGTGGGCAGAGGCTGGAGGGATCAGCTCCAGAGGGTTCTCAGTGCCAGGAAAATTCCGAGTCTTGCAGAAGAACTGACTTGGAGTCTAAAATTTAAGACCTTTTGCCTGGTGTTCAATCTCTTCTAAATAAACCCAGACCTGATCAGACACACTAAAATTCTCTAATTACTTGCCTTGTGTTCCTTAATGAGCAGAAGCAAAAGCCTTAGGATGCAGTTCTTGTTTTGCAGCCTTGTGACTTCAGTGGCTGCAGAGCAAAGATCACATAGAATTTCCCTGTGAAATCCTCACCAGGAGGAGGAACAGCTGCCCAGCTTCTTCTGCATCAGCCTGGCCACAGATCTCTGGGGAAGTTAAACCCTACTGGTAATTCATCCTGGACATTATCTGTCTTGGTCTATTATTACACCAGACACTTTACAACCATCACCTTCAGATTCTGCTACAACACACCTTGAGTGTCAAGGAACAGGGAGGAAACACGGCAGAGACCCGAGTTGTTTTATTTCAAACACAGTTTTGGCTTGGCTGAAGTACTTGGGAGTGTTTCTAGAAATATTGATCTGTTTCTGAGGCAGTTGTTTGGTGTTAGATCTATCCATGTGGTTAAACATCTCCCTGCACAGGGTGATCCTTGGAAACTTAACCCCAAACATTAGGGCCCTTGGAATAATTTGCTGTGGCTTTCCCATAAACTGCTTCCTCAGTTCTCTCTTTAATTTCAGACGCAAAGAAGTAGCCCTAGACGTGGTTGGTTTGTTTGGTGACATTCGTGACAGTGGGACAACAGAGGATGTTTGCTCACTCTGTGTATAACACCTACAGCCTCACTGCCAGCAAAGCAAGGACTGAACTCACTTAAAACTTGGCTCCCTTTGAACTTGAGGCTGATGGGATGAACTCGCTCAAACAGGCCTGTGCAATTAAAGCAGTTTGCAGCAGAACTTCCAGTTCTTGGTGTACAGATGGGGAGCAAAGAGAATTACGGACTCGATGGGAAGGAATTACAGTGCTCTGCCTCCCTCTGGGAGAGCAGCCCTGCCCTGACACGGAGCTGGCTGGGGACTGGGAAGGTTATAAATGACAAGTGGTGAACTGGCAATAAGCAAGGTTATATTTGAACTACTGTGTTGCTTATGCAAAAACAATCAGATGTAATTTTAGCTCATGAATTCTGTTGGAAAAATCTTTGAGATGTCACCTTGCCAGTTTATTACTGTAGTCACAGCGTGATCAGATTCGTGCCGAACAGAAACCTGGCAAAAACTTGAATATTGAATTATGGAAGAGTTAACTGACTAAGACTGAGAAACTCTCAGCTTTGTCAGCCTAAAAAGAAAGTGATTTTTTTGGGGGGGTTGTCTAAGACAAATTTGTAATACTAAAACCCTAATTATTCTCCTATTTTCATACAAGATGCTATTTTATTGTTTTGATTATCTGATGTCACTACACATCCATATTTATTACAGCCCTGAAGACTCGGTAGTCCAAAGCTTTTATTTCGTGAGCAGACATAACACAGGAATCCAAAACAAGACATACACATACATATATATACCCATACATACCTAAACAATGCAGAAGAGGTAGTACCATTAATTAAGAAATATATAACATGCAGCAAAAATACTGAGACAATTCAGATCTGTCTTTATTGCACCCCTTTCAAGTATCACAAGAGGCTACAGAATGATTTATTCAGCATCAATCCAAATTTAAAAGTGTCCTCTGTTCTCTTATATGATTTTATCTTGAATTTTCTACAGGTGACCCTTCAGGTGAGTAGTTCAGAAATTAAATGCTATGGTTGTAACCACTCAGAAAATGAGCTTTGACTCCATTACTTGGAGGAAGCAGATTGTCTTTATGCCTCAGGGTCTAAGGTCAGGTTTGAGCACCAAATATTTAACCTGATCTTTTTTCCTTCCTGTGAAAAGACCCAATTGCGTGGCTGAGTTGTTTTGGAGTGATGCCCACCCTCTAAGGGGGGAAAAAAAGAACCTATAAAACTGGACAGGTTTATTGTTGAGCTGAAAAAAAGCTCCAGTGTAGCCTTGAAGTCCATTAGACATTTAGACACTGCAGAATTTAGGTTTCATCAGAGGGGAAAAAACACAGACTTGATCTCTGTAGAGACAAGATCCTGAAAATATTGACAGCTAAATGTGGGAAGTCTCTGACAGCTCCCCAGGCCACATTTGGGAGCATCCTGGGATGCAGGAGAGCCAGCCCAGGCAAAGCCCCTCTGCAGGCTCCGGGCAGCGTCTGTGCCCACGCAGGCTGAGCTCTGCCCCAACCCCCCTGCCAGCCTGGCTAGTTCTGGGCATTCCTAAGCTGAAAGCAGCTGAAAGATTTTGCTCTGTGAAAAGTGCTTTAGGAAAGAAGAAAAACATACAGTTGAGAAGGATTATCAGCAAAGTAGACCTCAGCAAATGCACCTTCTGATTGCATTTTCAGGTCTAGCCAAGGAGTAGCTCTGCTCAGAAGTTACGAGGAAGATTCAAGACTCCGAGGAAGGCTGCAGTGAAAAAGGAAGATGCTTCCCTTTTTTAGGATGTTTTTCCAGATTTCCTGGTTTTTTTTCTGTTGTTTAAGCTCAGATGGGCCATCAGGAAAAAAAAAAATCCAAACAGCAAGGCAACAAATCCAGGGAAGAAACTGTGGACAATCCCATTTATCTGATGTACTCCTCCTCAGAGGTGCAGGAAGGATCTTCATCTGTGCTTTCCTCCAAGTCTGGCAAGTTGCCCCAGAGCAGTACATTCACACCTGGTGGGAAGGAGGTCGGGAAACAAAGGAGGGAGGGGGGGAAAAAAAAGAAGGTATTTTTGGACTGTGACCTTAATTTTAAGTTGCACAGCTGTCTATTTTGAGAGCAAATAATCATTGCAAAACCTGGTGAGTCACGTTCCTGATAAATATATCTATTTCTCTTCGACGTGATCTTGAGAGTGTTGCTGTTGTTTCCAGCACAATTCAAAGAGTAAACCCACAGAAGTATTTCCCTAAGTAATTCATGTAGCTATTGATAATCCCCCCCGGCTGATTTATTTTTTTAAAGCATTGATCTGAGACACAGGTGACACCGGGAGGTTCAGGCAGTGAGTTACTCCCGGCTGCAAGGAGGAGAAGTGATTTGTCGGAAGGCCGAGAATTCCTGAGGACTCCAATCCTGCCAGACACTTGGCATCCCACCAACACCCAGCTGAAGAAGCTGCAACTTCAGCTAATGAGGACTCGGTTAGAGAGGGTCAAAGTGACAACATGACTCACCCAAAAAAAGAGTGTCCCTTGGACAGCTGCCTGAGGGGCCAGCAAAGCCATCCATCCCCCTATAAATAGCAGTGCTGCCTGTGTTTATACTGCTTGTAGTATTGCTGCAGAAAAACCCTCACTGCTGTCCACAGAACGGGGAGGTTAAGTTGTCTGATGGAGATCAATTTACACTCAGATTTTCATTTCCAGCTACAACCACCTCCCCCCAAGCAGTTTTCTAGATTAGCAGTACTGTGACACTTCCTTATGCCTCCATATGTTCCCCTCCCTCCATATGCTTTCCCTACATTGAGCTGCCTCATTAGAATCAGCACTTGGAATCCAAGATTTTCGGGAAGAGAAGGAAATGAATGTGTTCCTCACCAGAAGGGTCGAGTCTGTTGATGCCAATGACTGCTTGGGTGTGGAACATCCAGAAATGGCCATTGTTGCAGGAGAGCAGGCAAGGTTTGCAGGGAGAAATCACGTGATAACCAACAACGTTACCGCTGGAAAGACAAGGGAAATAAAGGAGCAGTGATGAAAAGATAGATGTTGGTGGCTTTTTCCAGCCCAAAGTAATGTCAAATAGCCACCGTACCAGACCATTATGTAATGCTCCTATTTTGATTAAGTTAAGGGAACGTAGTTAAACAAGTATCTTAAATATTTAGGGAACATCTGTCAGGAGTTACAGAATATCTGAGTTTTAGATCTTTGGCATAAAGAACCACTTAGTAACCTGAATTGTGTAATCCAGATTAGTTTACATACCAACAAACGGTGGTGTATTTAATTTTATTTTCTTTGGCAGGCCTGTGATTCCATTGGAATCAATGTTCGAGTTCATCACACGCAAGATCCACCTGGACAGAAGCCCCTTGCATGGGAGAGAGTCAGCAGTAGGAGAATCATGGAATGGTTTGGGTTAGGGGGAGCCTTAATGACCATCTCATTCCACCTCCTGCCATGGGCAGGGACACCTTCCACTAGTCCAGGTTGCTCCAAATCCTGTCCAGCCTGACCTTGGACACTTCCAGGGATGGGGCAGCTTCTCTGGGCAACCTGTGCCCAGAATATTGAGGCCTTATCTATTTATTCCCCTTGACTGAAAACTAGAACAACCATTTTCATGTGCTCTGGTGAGATATACAAATAAAATACTGTGTTTCTATCATACCCCTCCCCCCCCGCCCCAGTTTAAATCTGAACAAGGTAAAAGTCTCGATTACGAAGCTGAAAGGATCCTCTCAAATAACTGTGAGCTATTTGAGAGTCATTGTTTTTACTCTTAAATATCAGGCATTAATAAGGAGGATAAAAGAACTCCAAGAACTTTAGCGACAGCGTGTCCCATCTGCTCGCAACAACTCGATCTGCCAAGAGGATGTTCTATTAATTAGAATATGAGTAACTGCTTCTTACAGGGGCCTTATTCACACAGTTATCTCAGTGTTGAAGCCGACATTTAATCAGGCAGGTGGCACACAAGCCTTCCCATAGACTCAGACTCCTGACAAGGTTGTCACATTTTCACTGGGGACTTGCACACAAATAGACTGGCAGCCGTGCCCAGGAGTGGTGGGTTGAGTTTCTATCAAGCAGCATTAAATCTGCGACAGGGAATTGCAATCTGTTCCTTCATCCCTTAACTCTTGCACTGCAGGAGTCGACAGCGAGGAGGTTAAAGTGTGTTTTGGAGGGTCAGTGGCAGGAGCTGTGCTCTCTCACCACTTCAAACACGCGATGTTCTTCAGTTTGCACTTGCAGATCTCGGTGAAATAGCAGCTCCCGGTGAAATCGACAGTGCTGGGTGGGGAGAAAGGGAAACACACGTTAGTTCAGATGCGGCTGTGAGTGCTGCGGAGATGTTCGAACAGCGCAGGGAGTGAAGTCACAGCAAAGGGATGCTGCCCCCAGTCACAGCGTGGTTTTAAACTGTCCCCAGAGCACACGGTTCCATTTCTCTACCGACCACCAGCCACACTCATACGGAAACAAGAAGGGACCCACATGACATGGTATTGGTATCACAAGTCCTCTCAAAATAGCCCAAAAAGCAAGAGTTTCTCTGGGTGCTTAGACTTGCGGGCTCGGGCTGTGTGGCACTGCCAGAAAGCTGATTGCAGCCGCGGCACATCCCGGCTGGGACACAGAGCAACACCTCACAGGCTGGGACATCTAAAACACCGAACCTTTGATTTCTTATCTCCTTTTCAACCCCTGCTTTCCCGATTACCAGTGTCGTTTCACAACCTGATTTCCTTAGCATTCAAATCCCGCTCTGGGAAAGCGGCGCGCGAACCCTCCCCCGGGGTGGGGGGGGAGCAGCGACAGATCAGGTTTGTTCTGTTCGCAGGTCTTTTATTTCGAATCCAGAAGGAGCCCCACGTGGCTCCCGGGGCTGGGTTAAACGGGGATCCGCCTCGCTCCTGCCGTCCCACCGCGGGGCTCAGGGCGGGGATGGGGCTGCTCTGCCGGGCTGTTTAAGCGGTGCCCACCTACCCTCCCTCCCGGCGCCCGGCGCTTACCCCGAGGGCGGGATGTCGGTGGAGAAGAGGTCGGTGCCGGTGTCCGCCAGCAGCACCGCCCGCATCCCGCGGGAGCTCAGCACCTGCCGGCAGAACCGGCAGCACAGCACCGACACGCACCGGTCCTCGAACGGGCAGCCGCCGGACGACATGGCCGCTGTCGCGATATGCCGCTGTCGCGATATGCCGCTGCCCCCTGTGTCCCGGCCCCGTCCAACGGCCACGCTCCCACCTGTCAGTTTGAATCCCCGGCCTCGCCCTCCCATTGGCCGCGGAAGGCCACGCCTACCTCCATTGAAAAATCAGCATGGCCCCGCCCCCGGCGCACGGCTATTGGCTGGTGAGCCGCCATGCCTCACTCCCATTGGTTGTTACAGCTGTCACTCCTGGAGGCGCCCCCCGCCCCTTCCCCCCCCTCGGGGCGTGGCGCGCCCGAGTGGCGGGAAGAAGGGGCGGGCCGGTCTGTGCGCTCGGCGGTCTGTGATTGGCTGAGGCGCCCGTCGCTCAGGCGCAGCGCGCCGCGGCGATTGGCCGGAACGCTCCGGGGGGGCGGGGCTTGCCGCGCTGGTGAGGGGCCCCGGGCGGCGGGCGCTGAGCGGCCGGAGGACGCCCCGGCTGCGGGAGGCGGCTCCGCAGCGCCCAGGTAACAGCGCCGCCCGGCCGCCCGACCCCCGCCCGGGCCCTGCCACCCTCCCGCACCCTCCTCCCGCCAGCCCCTCCGCCGCCCCGAGCCGCGGCTCCCCCGGCCCCGGCTCCCCCCGCCGCCACCGGGACCCCCCCACGCTTCCTCTCCCCGCCGCCCTCATTGTTCTTCCCGGGGCGGGATGCGGATCCGGCGGGTGCCGTGTGTTTATTTATTTCTTCCTCCTCCCTCCCCCGTTACGCGCATCTGCCGCCGGGGGGGCTGCGGCTTCGCGGCCACCCGCCCGCCCTCCTCCCTCCCGGCCCCCCCAAAATAACCCGGGGGAAAAATACGGATTAAGAAAAAAGAGAAGCCGGCGGGGGAAAAGTTGTGTCCCGCCCTGCCCCGCGCACCGGGAGCTGGAATATATCCCAGTCACCCCCCCGAAAAGTAAAACACGAGGGGGAGAAGCTGCGGTGTGCGGGGCGGGGGATGCTGCGGGTCCCGCATCCCGCTGCCCCGGCAGCCCCATCCCAGGGCACCCCCGGGATGCCCACCCCGAAGGAGCCCCCGCTGTCCCGGTACCCGCACCCCCGGGACACGCTTCCCAAAGGGGGACACCCCCTTCCGGGACCCCTTTCGCAAAGCAACCCCTTGCTCCCCCGAGATCTGCACCCCAAACCAGCTCCTTCCCCACCCCAAGGAGCCCCTTTCTCCCCAAACCATTCCTGCTTCTCCGAGACCCCCTCCCCAGGGCACCCCCTTCTCCCCAGGGACCCCTTCCCAAACCATCCCCACTTCTGCAAGGCCCCCTTCCCAGAGCATCCCCCTGTCCGCTGGACCCCATCCCAAAACAGCCCCCTCTCCCCTGTGACCCCTTCCCAAAACACCCCCCTTTCCAGGGCACACCCCTCTCCCCTGGGACCCCCATCCCAAATCACCCCCTCTCCCCTGGGACCCGCATCCCAAAGCTCCCCCAGGTGTGGGTGTGTTCCCTGGATCACCTGGCCGGGCTGCAGTTCGCAGCCCCACACGCTCCTGCTGCTCAAAGGACGATTTGCAATGTCAGGGTGTCAGGGCAGCTTTTCTCTCCGTCGCGAATTTTTGGATGCAAGCTGTAATTTTTTAAAATATATATATATATTTATTTTATTTTGCGTTTGCAGGCAAGCAAACCCAAGGAAACTGGCTCCTTGTCCTCCGCTTCTGCCCTCCGTTGGGATTTGATTTGCATCATCTCTGAGCCTATTAGAAAAAAAAAAAATACATAGGGAGAAAAAAAAAAAAAGAGAGAAAAGGCAAACCAAACCCACACAAAACATGTGCGGAAGGACTTCCACTCCCTGGCTGTGCTATTAAGGATCAGGAAGAGCCTTTGGGGGGGCTGCAGGATCTGGCTAGGCTGATGCTGCTGCTCAAGGATTTGGTGCAGGGAGACAAAACTGCTGCCTCTTCCATCCGCTGATCTCAACATCTGCATTTTCCTGCTGCTGTGCTCCCTCTCACACCCTCTCCCCATGGACTGATTTTTTGGTTTTTGGTTTTTTTTTTTTTTATTATTTTTCCCTTTTTGAGGAGGGGGGGGAAGGACGAGAGGAAAACCAAAGGCATCGCGTTGAGAGGAGTGAAATTGCCTTTCTGTCTCGCGTGCTGGTGGATCTCTTTGGAGGTTAAAGCTTTTTGGAACAGAAAACATGACGTCGCCAGCAAAATTCAAAAAGGATAAGGAGATCATAGCTGAGTATGACACTCAAGTTAAAGGTAGGAATGGGTTTCATTTCCATCCCTTCGGCTTATTGCGAGCCTGACTCGCAATTGTAGGAGTTTGCAGTGGATGTTTGGGTGGGGAAGCGGGAAATCATTTGCAGATTGCCTGGAATTTGCAGGGCTTTTTTTCGTAATACAATGCTGGATCGGGTTTGCAGTGCTGCTCCCTGTCCCCGTGGGGCAGTTCCTGCTTTTGGGGTTGCTGTTTTTAAGGTATCACAGCGAGGGCTCTTTTTACGGAATATCCACATTTTTGAGCTGGGAGAGATCCATATTTTTCCCTGCCTGCCGTTCTGAAACACGGCTTTGCATGTGCAATACGAGAGCCAGGGAATTGCTTTTTAATCCTCTGCCTGTCACGGGAATCTTTTAACAATCTGTGTAGTGTCAGAAGAGCATATTTCCACTGGTGGTAATGGGCACAGTGCTGAGGGTCCCTGCGAAGCTGTTTGTGCTAGAAACTTCCATTTTTCAGGATTTTTTTTTTTTTTTTGGCTCCTGCTGCCTGGTTTTTCTTACTGTCCTCACCGGTGCAACACCTTAAGGCTGCAGTGTGGGTGTGGGTGTACACACATACAGAGATGAGTAAAAACTAATGCATCAGTGTTACTCCCCATCATCATGTGGAATAATTAAGCAGAGGTGGGTTTGCAGTGACCATGCAAGTCTCCTGCAGAATTCAGCTGGCTGGGTTTCAGGCCATCATGTGCCTTAGGTTAAAAAAAAAAAAAAAAAACCAAAAACCATAAAGCCTCCTGAGCTGCTTATTTTCGCAAAGTTTCGGAGATAATATGTGTTTAAAACATTAATTATGGCTCGTGCACGGCTTGATGTATTGCTGTTAGGAAGTTATGAGATTCAGTGATTTATCTAATTGGCTCAAACTTGCTTGGTATGCTCAGAGCTCGCAGGAAAGATGGCCTTCGGGCAGGGCTGATTGAGTTAAATCAGTGCAATTGGGGAAAAAAAAATGATTTAAATCTGAGCAGGAAACCAGAATTAAAACTGACAATTAAAATATTGTTTTGCAATTAGGTG
>JAWWEU010000076.1:2588200-2608017 GCA_035583155.1 Acropternis orthonyx | reverse complement strand
GGTGTTTTTTTGTTTTTTTTCCCCCCCCCCCCCCCCCCCCCCCTTCTCTATTTTTGGCTCTTATGAGCTTCCGTGAGTTGTGCTATAAGGAATGAAAAAGTGGATGGACAGCACCCACACACACATGCTGGGACAGGCTTAAAAATAGCCTGCTCTTGGTCAGGTTAATCAGAGCTGTGCCACTGTTAGTCTCTGGTTACTCTGCTGAAACCTTTTGCAAGTCGAAGTTCTGTCTGTGCCGAACTGTTTAAGGTATTTTAGCAGGGAATTTGTGTTGCCAAAGGTGCCGGCTCCGCACAGCCCTGTCCAGGGATGTTGGATGAACTCAGAACCTGGGCTGAGCACCCCTTGGAGACGACTTTTGGACCTCTTGAGTGTTGATTTTATTTCCTGCGTGGTGTAAGGGCTTGTTCCTGATTGCTGAGTTGCCTTTTCTCCCTCCCTGTGCTTTTACCCCATCCAGATTGCCTGTATTTTCTCTGAGATTGGTTTGATCTTTTACCAGTCCACACACTGGTGTTACCTTCCATTATATGATTAATTCCTGCCTGTAATGCTAAATTACTTTACCCAAAACTGTCAGAGAAATCCTTTTATTTAGGCCAGTTGTCTAATGCCAAATGCATTTATAAGCATTGTCTTCATGCTCAAGGAATTAATCTTTCGTAAGGCTTTAAATCAAATTATTTCCCCCATCACAGTGAGCCTGACAGAAGAGAGCTGGGAAGAGCTTCATTAATTTCCACCTTTCACTCTTTGTCCCCAGAAATCTTGGCTAAAAATGCTTTCCCCCCACCAAACGCGCCCCTGGAAATCCAGGTAGTACTTTGGTTTCAAACTTAAATCAAGGGGAAAAACTCTGGCACTGGCCTCTCTGGAAAATCCCTACACCTAGAGTCTTTATTCATTTTGTGCATTGAAAGCAGTGACAGCTTTTGGCAGCAAATAATTGGTTTGGTTTTGGGCTTTTGTCTGATTTTTGTTCTGAAGCTTCAGGTTATTTTTCTGGTGAACATCCTCTGAGGGCTGGTCGTTCTTGCTGGACTGTTAGTGATTGGTTTCTAGCTCGAGATTAAGGAGTGTGGAGCAGGTAGGGGTGTTCCAGTAGGAGTGTCAGAGTCTTCACAGGGTTGTTTAGGTTGGAAAATCCCTCCAGGATCTCCGAGCCCACCCCGTGCCCCATCCCCACCTTGTACCCCTGCCCAGAGCACTGAGTGCCACATCCAGTCATTCCTTGGACACCTCCAGGGCTGGGGATCCACCACCTCCCTGGGCAGCCCTTCCAATGCCTGACCACCCTTTCCATGGAGAAATTTTCCCAATATCCCATCTAAACCTCCCCTGGTGCAGGTTGGGACCATTTCCTCTCATCCTGTCCCTTGTTCCCTGGGAGCAGAACCTGACATCCCCCCAGCTCCAGCCTATTTCAAGGAGTTGGAGGGATTGAGAAGGTCCCCCCCTGAGCCTCCTTTTCTCCAGGCTGAGCCCCCCCAGCTCCCTCAGCCCCTCCTGGTGCTCCATTCCCTTCCCTGGACACGCTCCAGCCCCTCCTGGACTGAGTGACCAGACCTGGACGCAGCACTCAAAGAGTCTTGGAGAAGACAAGGCTCCATCACCAGTATTTTGGGAAGGAACTGCCAGGCAGGCACATGTGGAGGGACGAGTATGGATGTTGTTTTTCTGCTGCTGGAGGTTCCTGCAGAAAGCAGCATCCGCAGCTAGTGAATTCCATAATAAATACTTGCTGGGAGCTGAAGGAGCAGCTATAATTTTCCCCGAGCTCTGTTGCCTTTTCCAGCTCCCTCGCATCGTTTCAGTGGTTTTATGATGAGGCTTCATGCAAATAGTTCTCGTCGTACCCCACCCTCTCCCAAAGCCAGAGCAGCTCCAGCAGCTGCCTATGGTTGGGATGAAAGCGCTGCTAATTTGCTGTTACCTTTAATTTAGGGGTTCTTCTGGATCTTGTGGAAGGCTTGCTGTGGTCCTTGCTGGAAGGAGTTATTTAGATGTTGACTATTTCAACACATTTATCAGTTCTAAAAGATCGATGCCTCTCCTTTCAAGGAGGAGGTTGCTTTGAGGTGCTGCACGGAGAGGTGCAGTGAGAGGGTGAGAACTGTGTGTATCTATAGCAAAGAGTAAGTTGATTTTTATTTTATTTATTTTATTTTATTTCATGAAAGCCATCAGCATTCAGCCAGCCCTGCCTGGGCTGTGTGTTATGGCAAAGTTGTGCCGTGTTTGCAGAATTACTTTGACTATTTGACAGTGATAGAATAAATTCAACTCTCTGCACTAAGGGCTCTGTGATGTACCAGGAAAACAGGTTCCTTTTCCTTCCCTGCCACCTTTTTTTATTGCTTCATGTCGTGTGCCTCCCTTAAAGCTTATTTTGTTAACAAAGCAAAGATCCCCCTGAAGCCTCACTCCTGATGTTCTGGCATATGGCAGTGACACCAAAATCTGTTGACCATTAACTTCTTTAGAGTGCATTTCCCTTACACAGAATGGGTTTTATCAGACAGGAGGAAAGTACTTTCACTTTTTTTATCATTCAATGTATGAAGTATTTATTTACTTGGGAGAAGTGAGTTTGGTTTTGAGTAGCCCAAATACAATGTTCTTTTCAATACACTAAAGAGCTCTTCAGCTCTATCACTGTTCTCTTTAAGTTTATATTTTATTACTACATCACTTTCTGAAGTCTTTTTTTTCACTTAACATCTTGTCTCCACTTATGTTTCGGTCTCCCTTGCCTCTCAGTGTTAGTGAGGATGTGCATACATCATATGCATTATTTATAATTGAGAACTCCTGCATCTTTGATACTTAAACAGGAAACCCAAAAGCCAGGGTTGTGTTTTGGAGAATTCTCTGATTCTGAAACTTCCTGTGGCATATTTGAAGCATAATAAGTGTTATTCCTCACCGACTTTGAAGCTAAATAAATCAAATTATTGGTGGGTATAACTGCATGTGTATTTATAACATGCATGCAATAACAATTTGCTTTCTTTTCCCTTTAAAATTCCATCCGTTTTCCTTTCAAACAGCATTACATGGTTTGTGATCACTGCAAGAGCATCCACTGAAATCAGCCTTTGTGCTGCTGTGACAGGGCTCTGTGAGAGCTGGTTTTCCCTTGGGTGAGGAGAGGGATCCTCCTGCCCTTAATTCAGAGCATTTTTTGGGAATCTCTGTGTTCTTTGGGTGCCTGAATTAGGTCTTTGAGCACATCTTGCTCAGCCATTGTGTTCTGGGCAGCCTGAAAGCAGGTGAAAAGATTAAATGGGAGAGAATTACTCGAAATGACCTAAATCAAGGTCTCTGGTGAGATTTGTGGGATTCGGTTACAGATCTTGGAACACTGGGAGAACACTGAACTTCAGATCTCTCCTTTGTGTGGCTGGAGAGGATGTGTGTCTCCTTTTTAAGAGGAGTTACTCAGACAGAGGAGATAATTGCAGACTGCTTTTACTTTTTTAGGTGTGTTTTTTTTTTTTTTGTTCCTTTTTGGTTTTTTGGAGGAGATGGAATGACAAATCCCAGTGGGATTTTGAATGAGAGGTCTGTCGAGTCAAGGGTTGCTCGCTGATCCAAGTGGAAACAGGGAGTGGGGGATGATGGAGCTCATCCCTCAAATAAAACTTGTAGTTTCCTGCAAAGAACAGTCAAAAATAATTCCATGGATGAGTTTGGACAGTCTTGAATGGGATGGCCAGGAAGCTGGAATGTGTCTATAGGTATCCCTTCATTTAATTCCTTTCTCCCTTCACTTTTCTCCCTCCCTGGTCTCCTGTTTTGAGGAGTAAGTAGGAACCAAACACTCCCCTGAAGTTTCCCAACACAAACAACCAGGTTTGCTATTTTTAAGCACCAGTTTTTTATGATTCTCTCAAAGTTCTTTTTTTGCTCCACTGGGATTGACTCTGAATGTTTGCTTTAAGATTTATTTTTAGGAGTTCAAAGCTTCTGTGGGCTTCAGTGCTGGCAAAGATACCGGGTTGCCAGTCCTGGACATCAAATTTGTATTTCAAAATTTGAAAATGTCTAAGCTGCCAAGAAGAGAGACCAGGTGAGGATGTGAAAGAGGCTCATTTTGCCACCTCCTGCACTGGGATTGTGTTGCCACTTTCCCACATCTGTGAGAAATCCCGGGTGTTGAGGCCAACCCTCCCTGTTCCCACTGAGGCTGATCTTCAGAGCCTTGGGAAGATTTTCAGTTTGAAAAGGAGGGAGTTTGTAATGTTAAATATTTTTTTTTTGTTGGTGGTATGACAAGGTTGATTCCCTGTCCTTTTCTTGTGCATCACGCGCTCTGGAGTTCCTTGGAGTGCACTGCCTCATTCCTAGGGGATGGGTTTTTTGGGTGTCTGTAGGGATGAGAGTTTATGCCAGAGCAAAGCAAAGAGCTCCTGTGCTGCAGGGACCTTTTCCTTGGTTTTAGTGCCTGGTGCTGGGAATTTTCTCCTGCTTTCTGACCTGTTTATTTAGTCAGCAAGAGGAGAGTCTGCTGTCAAAAGGAAAAGAAAAGGCACTTTCTCAGTGCTCCCAAATGCTCCTAATCCACATGAAGGTGTTCATGCCTTTTATTTTCCTGTCATCTGCGACTAGAACAGACAAGGAAAACGCTGCAAAGCCATGGGATGTGTCTGAGGAAAGGGACAACTGTGCTAGGAGCCAACTAAAATCTGCTTTGCCGTGTCAGTAATTAGGGAGGACTTAAAATTTTAGCAAGTTCCTTGGGGATTTAGTTTTCCATGTGCTGTAGCTTGATTTGAGGTCAGACTGTTCATCCCAGCGTGTTTTACAGACTGGGAGTTCTCTGCAGGCAGGGTCAGTGGGTATGGCTGTTACTACTGATGGCAAATTGGTTAATAATGTGGTTACTCTAAATAAACTAATAGTGCAGACTCTGTCTGTCATTGCTTAGGCTAATATTGTTATATACCTACTATTAACTTTCCGGTGTGGGTGTTTTTTTGGGGGGTTAATTTTAGTTCTTTTGCTCAACCAGATGCAGCTGTGGCTCCGCAGGTGCAGCTCTTCTGTGCATCACTTCTGTAACCATCTACTCAAGCCTTTGGAGAGTTGTAACAGCAAGTGGTGGCTCTTTCCTAGAAAGGCTTAAAAATGCCATTTATTGCTGCAAGGCTCATGGCTTGAACTCACCAACTTGTTAATAGCTTAATTGATGTCAATTTGATTTGGGTAGAGGCTAATTTCAATTTTCCCCTGTTGGCAGGGTTGTTCTAGATGAAGTGAGAAGTCCAGTGAATGCAGTAAGTGGAAGAGAACTGGGCATCAGTGAGTTCATTTTTGGGGCTGGTTTTTTTTTCTTTGCTTGCTGAAGTGTTCTTTGATTATATTTTCTTTAACATACTGTTCATACGTAGCAAGCTGCAAATTGGGAATAAGCAAAAATCCAGTTTAATGAGCGAGAAGTCAGCGTGGATGACTCAACCTTCATCTTTTTTAGGTCCCGATTCCAATTCATTCCCTGGTTGTAGCAATGGAAATGTCACCAAATGTTCACGCTGTTGGGAGGGGTGGGAGTGACTCCTGTCTCGGTGCTGGAGTGCTCCAGGCTGCCAAAGGTGGTGGGCTCTGGCTCCTCTGGCAGAGGGAAGCAGGAGACTGGATGGAGAGTGGGAGGATGAATCACTTTTCTGCTCCTTTGGACCCAGATTGGAGCCAGGAGGAGCTTTTGGCTTTGCACAGCTGTGGATAGAAGAAGAGTTTCTTCCTTGGGCTTGCAGATGTCTTACAAGCACCGAGGCTCTGATGGAGCTCCTGGGGCTTAAGTAATGTGTTTTTTTTAAAAGGCTGATATCTCTGTGACAATTACACATCAAAACAATTAATGTTTATAGACACAGCCCGAGTACATGTGTTTATTTTGTGAATGGGGTATCATTCATAAAGAATTAAGAGGTCGTGCTGAGCTGTGTGCAACATCCCTGGGCAATGGCATTCACTCCTGGTCTGTGCCTACTGGTTTTGATGTGCTTGGACTTCCTTACAGATGATGGACTTTAAGATAGCGTTGTCTTGTTCTTGGAAAGCAGAGTTACTGCTGATTTCAGCTTCTGTGACTGTCTTGCTTTATGGTTTTCTGTAATTCACTTAGTACCTGGTATCTTTATTAGTAAAGGAATGATGCTGGATCGGGGAGCACAGTGGGAATTTGGTACTTCAGGTAATTCAGTGGAAAATGAGTGGATTGCTGGCTTGGAGCAGTGTAATTGGGATATATTTGCTGTCTGAGGACAGCTGCCTGTGCAGTCTCTGTTCTGTAATTCTCTGTGCCTCTGGCTATCAGTGGATACTCTTTGAAACCTTATCCAGGTTGGAAGTGGAGGTGCCCTGGAGGCAGCAGGACTTGGCTGCCCTCGGGAAGGTGGCGCTCAGTGCCCTGGTCCAGTTGACAAAGTGGTGATGGACTCAGTGATCTCAGAGGTCTTTTCCAGCCTCAGTGTTTCTGTGGCCCTGGGAAGGCGCTGGCTCATGGACGTGCTTGGTGTCATGTGCAGCTCTCCAGACCTAAACCCCGAGCAAGTTGTTCCTCTACTCTTGCTTTGCTCCGATGTGCATTGCTGAGTTTCAAACCCAGCAAGTCTCAAGCCTGCCTGGGCTCTGACTTCCCATCCAGAGCTGACATCCAAGGAGAAACTTGCTTGTTTTAGACTTTAAATAGCTCTCTGAAGGGAGGTGGACAGGACAATGTGGCCGCGGGGGCTCGGCAGGGCTATTCTTAGCCCACAATAGCCGGAATGGAAAGCCGTGGCTGCTGGATCACGTTTGGGCCATTGTGTGCGAGAGGTGTTTTGAATTCGGAGAGCCAGAGGTCGCCCAGGATCTCCTTCTCTTACACCCCTCGCTGGAGACCCCTTTCGGGTTTTCTTTGCTGGGGAGCCTGGAGGTTCTGAGTGGAAATGGTTCCTGAGTGGGGATCCAAACGTGTCACACGAGGAACTGTCTCCTTGCCTGTCGCTGAGACAGTTTTTGAAAGAGGGAACCGAAACCCCTTGAGGAAAGAATTTTCTGTTCGTTCTATTTCGAGTGTCTTGTGAAATCAAGGAAAGTACAAACTGATATTAAGTTTAAATGTAAGTCGTTGGTTGTGCTGCAGCAAGGGGTCGGTGTTTAGGATGAGGTGTATGGAGGGTGTGTGTGTCCATGGGGCAGTTTGCATTGGAACCCCCCTCCTGGAGGATGATCACCTGAAATCCTCCCCACCAGGCACAGGTGGGAGAAGTTTCTCTTACAGCTTCATCTTTAAGGGCAGGGCTTTCTGTAAGGAAGCTGCCACATGCTTCTGCTTCCAGTGGCTGCTGTAGGGGAAGCAGCTGCTGTCACCAGGCTCTTTGGCTTCTTCCTCTGCAGGATCTCGAGTTTGAGGAAGATGACTTGCATTGCTGAGCAGTGTTGCTGATGCAAGCTGCAAATGTGGAGCTGTTTGTTCTCTCCATCACCTACAAGGGTGCCCAGGGTGTTGCTCAGTGGCTAAAAAGGAAGGGGTTTTTTTTCAAGCTGGGCTGACTTGGAAAGCTGGAGTGGATCAGCCTTGTCTTCAGATTGATTGGCTTGACTTCCTTCCCATGCAGTGGTTTCTTAGCTACACTTTAGGAGATTAAAAGCTGGACATCCTGTTCTTGAGGAGGTTTTGCCCTGCTGACTTGCTGTCTAGGTTACTTGTAAGTAGGAATGCTGCAGTGATGGATGCCTTATGCTTATCTCATTAGTGTGATGGGATTCCCAGTCCAACACAGAGCAGAATTCCAGCCACGCTGTGGGACAGCCAAGTGTAACGTCAGCAGTGGTGCTCTTAAATGCAGGGGGTTTTCTTAGAGCTCTTTTTCAGTCTGCCCTATCTTCAGCAGCAGGACTTTAAAGCTTGCAGGCTGACTCGCCTTGCTGTAGAGCATCTGTGCTTGCAGTGTAATCCGTGTTCTTCAGGCAAACAAGCTGACTGTGTCCAGGGTTTGGTGGGTCGTTTTTTTTTTTTTAAAACATAATTTTATTCCTTTTTAATTACAGCATCCTCTGCAGATGTTGGAGTGTCATAAAAATGAAATGTGGAAACAAATGCAGAGTTGTCATGGCTTGCTCCAGATTCTGGGTAGTAATTAAGCTGTCGGGAGTAGTGGAAAGTTCGCCTGCTTTATCTGTATGTCCTTTGGCAGATGACCTATGGGCTTGTTAATGGGAAAGGCAAATGTGCAGTGAGCTGTATCCAGTGCTTTTGGCTGTGTCAGTGAGTCTGCTTTGGCAGATAAAGGATAAAAACTACCTTGGACAGTCAAGTCTAAGATCTGAGGTTTTATTTAGTAGCTGGAGCCACTGCTGATTGCTGTCAGGGGAAATCGAGGTAGAAACGGGCAAGAATACCTGGGGTGTGAGTACTTCTTCCTTCTGCTTGGTAAGAGGAAACAGTGGCACATTATTAGTGTTGGGAGATTGCTGGAGTAAGTGGGAAAAGCAGCTGGTGAAGGTGGACAAGCAGGTCCAGAGTTGACTTGACTCGAGGGGGCTGGGGACCAGTTCTTAGAGCTAATGGTGACCTGATCCTTTGATGTCTCTGCAGACACTGTCGGATTTCAGGCTGCCTTTAACCCCCAGTGCATTACCTGCTCTTGGGTTTTATGGCTGAAAAAGCTGAAATGTGAAAAGATAAGCCATAAGTGGATCCCAAAAGGATACACGTTTCCTACCCTCTGTCTGCTTTTAAAGATTTTTCTGGCCGTCTCTAACACGTTCGACAGATCATTTTGTGTAATCCTGTCTGGCAATTTGTTTCAAGATGTTGGATTTTTTTAAAGCTCTTGTCTGAATGTTTTGTCCAGATGGTCTCAGTGTGAGTCAGACTGGAAGGTACAGTGGCTTGCTTTGATAAGGTTACTCGTTCTGTTCAGGGAGCTGATGGCTTTATAACAGTGGAACAGCAGATCTCTCATGTTAATGGGAAATTACCATTCAGGCTCTTGAAAACGAAAATAGGACCGGAGCATCTGAAGCTTTCACTGCTCATTTCCCACTGTAAGTTATTCTGATGTTCCTGTGAAAGTGTTGGATTTTAAATGGTGATAACAAATCCATCTGTCCTGGCTCTTCGCAGGGATGTCTCTTCAAAATAATGGTCCACCACTCTGAGAGTTTACAAATGTCAGTCGCAGCTTCATGGCATTATTGATTTATACACCTAATGAGCAATAAAAGAAAATGAAATGTCGTGTATTGATAATTTATAATTCAGGGATGTCCATAACTGCATTTCCTAAGTTCTCTGAGGTGTTGTCAGCATGTAAATCAAATTTAAATTAGTTCCATTGAAAGTTACACATGTAACTTTATCAATGGAAGTTTTACTACACCATTTATTTTCTTGTTCCATATCGTTCAGACAGTGCTATTCGTAGCTGTTCCTCGCATGAGCTTTTATTAAGTTTAGATATTTCCAGCAAAAACCCCCAAGCACAAGCAAAATGCTCCATAATCTTTAGCATTTTGATGAGAGAGAAATAGGGGTATTCTGGGGGGACGCTTAAATCTCTGGATAAACTGCTGTGGCACTGGGGGACGTTTCCTTTGTGTGACTCAAAGTTCAAGGGGAGGATGCAGGAACATCCCTTGGTAACCTGAGCGTGACTTCACACTGAAACTGCCCACAAAGCCCGTGGCACTCAGAAGCCTCCTGGCTATTTCTGAGCCTTCTCTTGGCTCTGTTGGTTGAGTTGGGCACGTTGCTTTCGGTGCCTGGTCCAGGGAACCAACACAAACATTCCTGTGCGGAAGAGCCGCGGCCGAACCTTTCGCTTCCATGTTGACTTTGGCCAGCAAAGTTGTGCAGACCTCGCTCAGGGGCTCCTCTGGCCCCTTGCTGGGGCTTCAGACAGGGAGGGGAAATAAGTCACACCCAGCATCTCTGAACTGCAGCACTGCACGGGTTACGTGTGCTTTGGTTTCCTCCTGTCCAAACGGCTTTAGTAAATCTTAAGTCTGAGCAACGTGGGCTGGTGGAAGGTGTCCCTGCCCGTGGCAGGGCGTGGAATGAGGTGAGCTTTAAGGTCACTTCCAACCCAAACCGTTCTGTGATTTTAGTTTTTGTTTTCTTTTTTTTGGTGATGTTTTCTAGGGGCTGAATTGTTCAGGTGTGGTGGCAAATGACAGATGAAGTGAGTTGCTCATCGGGGCTGGGGTGGAGCTCGAGCTGTGCCCTTATTGTGTCTCCTCCGCGCTTTTCCTGCCGGGATCAGTCTCCATGGAAAAATAAAGAGACTTCTAAACTTGGTGTTGTCTTTTGGGGGTGCAGTCTGAAAAAGAAGAATAAAAAATGAGTTGCAGTGCAGATCCTTGGGAATTTCAGACCACTGAAGATAAAATGGTCAGATATTTTGGCGCTGGAAGGAGAAGCCCTTGCCCAGGTGGGCACAGTGGTCAGGAAAGGTCCCTGTGCTTGTAAATGTGAGGGGAAACCAAGACACAGTCCAAGAGATAGATCCTAGTGGTTTTTCCCACTCTTTCTGTGGAATACACCAGCTGTGCCTGAGCCCATCTCCCTGCTGAGGCTCAGAGGCACATCCCCCTCATCCTTCCATGGCATTCACTTCTCTCCCACTTCCGCACAGAAGGACTTTTTCTTCCTGCCTTTGGAAAAAGTGTTGTGGTGGTTGGTTTTGCATTGGTTTCTGCTTGGAGGGAAGAGCTTTCTGCTCTTGGAAGGTGCTGAAGGACCTCAGTTTTTAAGTGGTAATTTTTGATGTGCAGAGACTGAATTTTTCTAGAAACATCAAATCCTGCAAAGCTTTTGGGCAGCTTTGTTTCGGTGTGATCCTCGTGTGTCCCTTCCAACCCAGGATATTCTGTGATTCAGTGATTTCTAACCAGTGCTGTGCTCTGAGTTTGCCCAGCCTTTCCAAAGCTCTGGAAGAGCAGGATTATTTCCTTCCTTCTGTTCGATAAAAAGGCTCCTTTTGACTTCTCAGAAGTGGAAGGAAATGACACTGGACAACATTCTGCTTTCAGCACTTGACGTCTGTGGTACACGATGCTTGATTTCAGGGAATACTGAATTGTCTCTTATCTAATTGGTACTGGAAATCCAGATTAGCGGCTGGATTTGTCTCTCATACCCTGGCTCCATCTGATTGTAAGTTTTATACATACATATATATATATATAAAATAGTGCTTTTGTTTTTTCTTTTGACTATTAGTCATGTTGCTGCATGATCATTTGTGTGGTGGGCTGCATCTGTCTTTCTCTGGAAAAAGCTTTTTGTGGGAAGTGGGTGGTTTTTCCCCAGAGGGGACCAGGATGGCATCAGAAAGGACACAGATTTTCAGGTGAAGACTTTAATTTCATTGCAGAAGTTACTACTGTGCAAAAACTAGGTAGACCCTGTATATGTATCTTCCAAACATTGTATGTGGTATGGTTTCCTTTCATGGAATTTCGAGTCATTTATTGTAAAAGTTGGAGCGCTATAAATGGTTTCTAAGGGATAAAAGTTGTGTGTGTGTAAAAAGGAGGACCTGAATTTTAATGTCAGTTCTCTGACAAAGGCTTTTGAAAAATAAGCATCTCCTTGTTCCTGCTCTGGTCTAAGCTGTGCTGATTAATGGGTGTTGCTGTAGCTGACAATGAACTGATAGAAAAATGATGATTCACATAATTCGAGCTTTGCAGGCTCTGTCAAATATTCATTTCCCCCTTTTCAAGAGGTGCTGCTGTAGAATAAAACGTGAATTCCTTTAAAGACAGCAGTGCTGCACTTACATATTTATAACTGAAGGAATTAGTTCTGTGGATTGTATAGGAAAAGCCTGCTTGGGATTACCTTTGCTTTCACTGAGTACTCCTGGTGTAAACTTGTGGAAGGTGAACAAAGACTGAGCCAGAAAGCAACAGGGAGACTGGAACAATTATTTGTTCTTTACATAAATGTTTTTTGTGATTTTCAATTAGGCCTCTATCTGCCGGGTTTGGGGTGTGTTATATATGAATTAAAACAATGCTCCAATTTGATTTCTTACGTAAACAGTTAAGGCTGATTTATCGTGCACTATCCTGTCAGTTGAAAGAGATGTGACTTTGATTTTTATGGGATGTTTTGGTTTAATGGCAAGTGTTGGTGGGGAAAATAAGAGGCTGCTCTGGAGGAAAGGAGCTCTGTGATCAGTGTCCACTGGTACCGTGGGCAAATAACTTGGACCTTTTTGATCTTGCTGAAGTCATCTGCTAATGATGCTCGTTATTCACCTCCCCTGGAATGTTTAGGGTTAATTAATAGTTCTGGAAACCTCCCAGAGACACAGAGGACAGGGACTGGCAGGGAGTATATTTGACTCACCTTGTTGACTCCTGGGGACAGTCGCCTTCCTCTTCTCCATGGGCTGAGAGCTGTGCCGGGTGTTGCTGCAGGAAGGGGAAGAGGAGCCGAGGAGATCCTTCATGGTGCAGCTCTACAAGTCCCGGGGCTGCTGGCCAGCCCCCGCACCGGGCACCCGATGGGTCACCCGGGACCGGCCAGGTGGGTCTGTCCCCGCGGGGTGACAGCCAGGAGCACATCCAGGCTCCTGGGAAAACCCAGCTCCGGGAGCTGGGATGTGTGAGAGGAGGTGGGAGGGAGTCGGGTCTGACGGCTGTGTTTGGGCTGTGGCTTTGTCCAAGTGTGACACCAAGGACCAGGAGGGGATGTGTTGGTGGCACCAGGGAAGAGTCTTTAATTCCACGGCAGCTTTGGGATGCCTCTGGAATAGTGGTGCTCAGGGTTATCCTTCTCTGGATTTCATCCTCCTCTCGGGTTTTTTTTGGCTCATGAAGAAATATTCCAGGTGAATTGATGTTGGTTCTTTAACACAAAGCAGGGATGAAAATCCTCGATGCAGTTATAAAACCAGCCCCACCATGGGTCTGCCTTTCCCTCTTGCTGCCTTAGCCAGCCCTGGAATTTGGCAGCCTGCTGAAAGGGATTTTGAAATGTAGTTTGCTGTGCTGTGCTGGAGGAGTGTTTACATGTCCCCTTTTGTTCCTCTGCATTTATTTCTCAATCATTTATGCATGTTAACGTGTTAGTTACCAAAGGGGAGAGGGAGGAAAAGAGATCCTGAGGTGAAATTCAATTAGACACCGGCATTAATCATTCTGTTTGTATCTCTAAATATCTGACATCATTCACCAAAGGATTTTCCTTTAATTGAAGAGATTAAGATGTGGAAGTTGTAAATTGCCACTTTTGTTCTAGAAATTTTATTCGCTTGACAAGTACACTTGATGTTACTTTGCATGAAATACTTGGGTGTCTGAGAGTAACTTTAGGTCTTATGAACTGGGAAGGAATAGTAATTTTTCATATGAATGCTGCTTCTGGGTCCTTGCATCCCAGTATCTTTCAGCACTCCCAAACTTTGCTTAACCTTTGGAGCACCCCTGACAGATAAATGGAAAATTATAATGTCAAATTAGGTAAGTTTCTGTAAAGGGAGTTGGATCTGGGGAATTTGGTCCATCCCTGGACTGTTTTCCTGCGGCAGTAATTAGAAGTGTGGAGGATTTCTTGTGTCTGGGTGTGTGGGGATGCTCCTTTCTCACCTATGGATGTGTCTGTGTGTGCAGCAGAAGGAACGTGGCAGTCAGGGATGTACAGCGAGTTAAAACCGGGATTCCTGAAGTGAACTGAGGCTCTAAGAACATATGGCAAACGCCAGAAATAATGATCACATTCCACGTTTCTGATGAATAATTCAATTCAGTTTAGGACCGTTCCACTGCTAAAATAAACCCCTCGCAGGATTTGACACAAGGCAGCTGAAACACTTGGAGGAAAAATGTTGGAAGGCAAAAGAAGCCCTTGTTTCACTTCTGTTTTAATCAGCAGAGGAAATCTTAACACACGTAAAGTTTTGGGCTGGAGTTGTGGCTACTACACAGCTACTACATTGTGGAGTGGGGGAGAAGGAGGAAGGACAGGGGAGGTGAAGGGCTGCAAAGAAAAACCATCTCTCAAACAGGAAAGCACAGCAGAAACTTCTAGATCCAGTAACTGGGAGAATTGTGCCAGAATTCTTCTTAAAATAAGAAGAAAAAAAAATAAATTCTTTCTTCTAAGTCTAAAGTTCACCTTTCTATGTTGGAGTTTCCACAGACTGGGGGCAAAAAAAGATACCCAAATGTTTTTGAGCTCTTTTGGACAAAGCCGTGCCTCCCATCACTCCAGGGCTGTGTTTTGGGCGGTGGGAAGTGAAGATTCCTGCCACTGTTTAGGCTTGAGTGTTACTAAATGCTCACAGAGCTCTGGAGTCTGTTATCCTGAGTAGCTTTAAAGGTGGAGAAGGTGAGGCTCAGGTTTAATTACTTCTTACAGAAGCAGGAGTGTTTGGAGTGGAAATTAGTTGTCCTGCTTGGATGGTGGGAAGAGGCAGTGGCACTGTAGGTGCATAATTTTGGAGATGGGTGTATAAAGCCTCAAGCAGAAACCAGGAATGGAAAATTCCTGCTTTACCTCTGGGCTCAGGCAGCCCATGGCACAGGCTAAGCTGATCCTTCATCAGCTAAGCAAAGCAGGGGGAACCAGCCCACTTTGGGTTTTGTTGCATCTAAAGCCAAAGGTACTGCTGCGGATTCTTCTTTTCACAATCCACTTTTCTATTCTTTGGGGGGGTTATTTTTTGTGTGATGCACAGGAGAAGTACTAGTGCACTGTGGAATGACGAGATCACAGAATGGTTTGGGTTGGAAGAGACCCTAAAGCTCATCTAGTTCCAACCCCCTGCCATGGGCAGGGACACCAGATTGATCCTACATCTCCTGCTTCTTGGGGATTTCAGAATGTGGGTCTAGCAGCTTGGGGTTTTTTTTGTTTTCCCTGACTTTCTTCAATAAGGTATTTTTCTCCCAAACTACTTTCTCTGGACCAGACTCCTGACAGCATCAAGAAGTCACGGGACATCCTAGAATACCCTGAGCTGGAAGGGACTCACAAGGATCATCAAAGTCCAATTCCTGGCCCTGCCAAGACACCCCAAAATCCCACCCTGTCCTATTGTCCAAACCCTCCTGGAGCTCTGGCAGCCTTGGGGCTGTGACCAAACCCTGGGCAGCCTGTTCAGCGCCCACCACCCTTTGAGGGAAGGACCTCTTTCCCTGATATCCAGCCTGACCTTCTCCTGACACAGCTCCAGATAAATCAAGCTGGTCCTGCACAGCCTCACACGGTGCTGGGGGTGTTTCCAAACAGGAGCAAGAGCTGGAGCTCCACCGGGTCAGGAGCATCTTAACCCAGCTTTTGTCTCCCGGACCTGCTCTGCTGCCTCTTCCTGATGGATTCCCATCCTCGAATAAATAGACAGTTCTGTTGAAAGCAAGTGCCAGCCTCTCCCTTGAGAGGAACCTTGTGCAGGTGAAACTCCACAGTACCACATTCTTCATTCAAATCTCCTGGTGTTTTGAAAGGAAGAGCCCTGGCTCCTTCCCTCCCTCCCTCCCTCCCTCCCCACACCCAGGCAGCTCATGGCTTGCAAATGAATTAATGTGGTTCCTTGCAGGGTGTTTTCTGTGCATTTCCCACACTTTTGGGTCAGTCTCGTTAATTCTTGCTCTCTGATGCTCCCTGGGGAGGTGTCCAGGATTGATCACTGCTCATGAGCTTTCTCCAGGCTGGATATTTCATTCCTTCTTAAACTTTTTTTGGGTGTTTAAAATGTTAATTACTGGGTTTCGGTGATGTGCAGGGTTGGAAAGGGAGGGTGGTCAGGGAGGACCAGGAGTTAAAACTTTTCCTTGGAGCATCTTGTGCAACACCCGGTGGAAATCCCCACTCCTGTCCTCTCTCCCAAAAAGGATCAAAAAACGTACATTTTAGTGGTAGCCAGCCTTGGTTTTGTGGGAAATAAGGAGTAATTTGGTTGAAAATGTGTCCAGCACATGCTCAGCTTTATTCCTTGCTGCCTTTGCTCCCTGTTGTTGAGTTCTCTAACTGGGAGCACATCCCCAGGCTCCTTGCACTGCTGGCTGTGTAGTTAGCACAGTGAGGTTTGAGGAAAGAATCACTTATTTCTGGGAGAAATTGAGGGGTCAGTAGGAGGGTGTGATGAAAAATACCTGAGTCTGGTTTGCCCCGAGCCAGAAGGAAAAAAAAAAAACCCTTATGTTAGAAATGTTCACCAAATTTTTAGCCACTGCAGACAGTGTTGGCTTCACCCTCCCCCAACCCCTGCAGGAGAGGAAACTGTTCAAAGAACTATTCAAAAGTTGTTTGGAGAAGGTATTATTTCAGGTTGGTTAGTGGGCCCAGAGCAATTCCAGCCTCCCAGGGCACACAGCACTTGGGGTGCTCATTACTGGAGGCTACGAAGAGTTTGTTGGCTCACACTATTCCCTGAGTTCTGAAAATACAAACTTGGGTGGGATGGGGGGTGTTGCCTTTGACTGCACTAATAGTCCATGTGCAGAAACAGCTTCTAAATTGCTTATTAGAGAATTCCGTGCTGCAAACCAGTGATAAGATGGAGTTTTGCTACTTGCCTGCAGTATTTTATGCAGTGTCCAGAAAGCAGGAGAGCACAAGCAAAGGTTTGTCTGAGGTTTATTTTGGCTTGGTGTCATCTGGGGGAAAACCTTTAACAGGCTACAGAGAATCCTAAAATAGCTGTGAAGCTTCCTGAAGGCAGGAGGAGTTGCAGTGCTGCTGTTTGAACTTAAGCTTTGGGGTTTGACTTAAAATGTATTGATAGACTTGTATTTGTTTTGAATGAACACTTGTAGAACATAAACATGTAATATTGCCCGATGTACTCAGACGTGTTACCTTTATCAGGGTGTTTTTGGAGGAGTGACCCACGCCCTGCTGTTGGAATTAGGGCTGTGAATCCCTGGGTAGTTTAATCTGCATTCTGTTTTTAAACATCCTCCCGGAAAAGTCAACAGCGTGGACTGTGTTTTGATAATAGTAAAGGAGACCTTCATTAGACATAAAAAAAAAAAAAAAAGTTAAATATTTAATTTGAATTCTGCATGGATTAAATACCTTGGCAGCTTTGTCAGCATCCTTAATTGCATGATTTTGAGCATTTCCTTCAAAGCTTTGCAGTTGTGAAGCCTCATTCCAGTTTTCAGTCTGGGAATTGCAGAGGAGTGCCTTTTTGTATGGGTATGGATTGCTGTGGTCAGTGGGATTCTTGTTGAAGGGTGTTGGAGGTTTTAAATGTTCCAGGTCCCAGTTGGGATGGAGCTGTCACACCAGGCAGACAGTTGTGCTCCTGCAAGTGGCACTTCCCCTTGTGCCTGGAAAAGCTGGTACACCCGAGTAATTAGTGATGCAAATTTATTGTGATGTAGGTAAGAAAAATAAAAGGACCAGCCTTAATTTTTGCTTTTAAGCATGTCTGGCATCCTCTTCTTTCACTTCACTGATGCAAATCTTCATGCACTTGTCTTACATCTCACAACAATTCCATCGGTCTCTGTTGGAAAGAATTTCAGCTCCCGACGCCTACAATTCTGTTTATATATTTATAACTATAAAAGGATTCTTATCAGTGTGTATTACCCATTGCTGTTATTTCTCAAACAGATAAGGAATATCCTGGTTGTAAAAAGAATATTTACCTTTTCCAGAGCACACAGTGGTTGTGAACCTCAATCTCCCTCCTGGCTCTGGTCTTAAAACAAAAGACTGTATTTCCTCCTCTTATATCATTTTCACTTCAAAGCCGAGATTTTAGATTGCCAGGGAGGGTTTTAAGGCTGTGATGATCAACGGCTTTTGGGCAGTGACAGAGCTTGTTCTGTGAAATTCTTGCTGTTACTGTGTGAAGGCTTTTCTAAGTCATTAAACCTCCCAGCCGTGGCTGGGCTTGCTGGGCTGTTCCTGTCATTGGTCACACCCCTGTTTGTAATCATGTACCAAGGAAAACTTTCACAAAACTACAAAGTCCTTAGCTTTTGGAGTGTGAGAGCCTCTCATATGTGATGGCAGGGGAAATGTGTACAATTCTGAGTGTGATACGATGACAACACATCAAAGTACGTGGTTCAATTCCTTCTCTTAGAGGTTACTTGTATATTTAAATGGTTTTTACTTTTGCTCACAGTTGTGGCGTTGTTTTTAATTTTTTGAGGCTGAATGGAGTGTTAGCATCAAACTGACCTGTAATGTCTAATTTAACTTCCTTGGAGTCTGCAGAGGGGGTAGATGGATGGCTGTGCCACTGCCTTGCTCTGATGGTGAGAACGTGAGCACGTGGCAGGTTCCAGGAGATGGGAATTTAAAACCTTGTCACAGACAAGGCACAGGATCTAAAATCACAGCTCCAACCCTCTGCCTGAAGTGGAGGTTTTGTCCATTTTGGCCTGCTTGTCTTTCATATGCTGAAAGATAAGATTGTGTTAGAGCTGCGTGTGCAATTTAATGCGGCGTCTCCCAGTCCTTCCACCTGATTCCCTCCGGATATTCAGGGATAACTGAGCTGCACACTGAGGTTTTGAACCTGCTGGCTGCCACCTTCCCCTTTCCTGGCTGGATTTTGATTTTTGGCTTGGCTCCTGCTTGTATTGAGCTCCCGTGGCAGTGCCAAGGGAAGGGGGCTGTCTCCATGGGGGACCACCAGGGCCAGGCTGGGTTTGGAGCTCAGCTCTGCCAGTCGGATCTGTGTGGGTGAGAGGATTGATGTTTAATCCGGGCGGGAGCTGGGGGCTGGTGCCTCCTGTTTTGTTGTCATCCCACTCCTTTCCCAAGCTTGTCATCTTTTTATGCAGCGTGCCACTTGGGCTGGGGGTGGGAACGTCTTGGCAAAGCCACGGAGATGGAGTGAGATACTGCAAAGCAGCTGGGGCCGCTCGTGCCTCCTCCTGGGTGCTCTGGGCTGTCAGGTCATTCTCTGGGCTGCCTTCCAGTTAGAGCTTGTCACTGGGAAGAGCTGGAACCCTTCCTAGGGAGGGAGGGGATCCTGCCTGGAGCGCATGAAATGACTGGGCAAGGAGATCTCCTGGGTATGAGGTCGCCCTTCTAGCTCTGTATGGGACCTATTGAAGAAGTTGGTGCAGCAATTTGTTTTCATACTTCCAGCTTTGGTTTGTAGGATGCTTAAGATCTTAAAAATTTATTCTGGTACATTCTCTTTTGGAAGGGAAGTGTTGTATTCTGTAGGAGAGCAAGGTGCAGTTGCAGCCTGTGGGAATATCCTCCTGCTCTAGGGAGAATTGTTTTATGAAAACACAGATTCCTGCCAGGAGCTTTGCAGAAATTCACTCCTGTTTGGTGTAGTTTGAGGAGGAGCCCCTATACTGGCCTGTAATTGCAGCACAATTCTTAGAATCTGCTCAAGTGAAAAAAAAAAAGGCATCAGTTTTGGGTTTTTAAATAAGGGTAACCTGCTCTAAATTGGGTTTGCTGGATAATTCAAAGATTGTAGGGTAGGAGTGTTTTAGGACCTTAGATTTGGCTTAAAGATAAATAATGATCATTCAGGTTTTTGAAAGATATGACCAGGTATGGTGGTGCCTTAAATGTCGTGTGTCTCTTAACTTGCCGGTGATGGAAACTGCCTTTCCATGGAAGTATTAGAGACACCATCCCTTAAATACCAGCATTTTATTCAGGGACAGTTCCTTCATGATAATGCAGTGTCATTTGTGCCTATATGTTTCGAAATTTTAAAAGGGGGAAAAAAAATCAAATAGATTGTAAATGTTGAGAATCGTGGAATCACAAAATGGTTTGGGTTGGAAGGGACCTTAAAACTCATCCAGTGCCACCCCCTGCCATGGGCAGGGACACCTTCCACCAGCCCAGGTTGCTCCAAGCCCCGTCCAACCTG
>JAWWEU010000076.1:2537066-2564488 GCA_035583155.1 Acropternis orthonyx | reverse complement strand
CCCCATCCCTGGGAGTGCCCAAGGGCAGGTTGGACGGGGCTTGGAGCAACCTGGGCTGGTGGAAGGTGTCCCTGCCCATGGCAGGGGGGTGGCACTGGATGGTCTTAAAAGTCCCTATTCTGCAAAAAAACCCCCAAAAATATAAATAGGGATTGGGAAGCAGCTCTTTGAGCCCAAGGGAGGGGAGGCAGTGGTGTGACGTGGCTCATGTAGGAATGGCTTTGCAGAGGACAGTATTCTGCTGTAAGAAGGAAAATTCCTTGTTGCTGACATAGTGGTGAAACAAATCAGTGGTGAAATGGTGGAGAAAACTAGATAATACAGCTCTAATTTAAATATGACTGGCCAGGGCATAGTGGATCATTAAACTGGAAAGTGATGATCTGTCACCCAAAATATGCATTTGTATTGTATGACGCAGAATTCGTTTTCTTAGCTTTTCTTTAAATTCTGGAGAGTTTGAAGCTTTAAAGAAGTTATTTTGGAATTCCTGTTCTGTAGGGCCATGTGAGAGTGGCTGAGCACATCCTTGTAAAAATAAGGATTATATTTGTAACAAATGGATTGGGCTGGTGGTGGTGCTGGGGACTCGACACAGTAAAGCTGGTTGATTGTTTAGATGAGAACACGGGAGGTGATAAATAGAATTTGGTAATTAAAGTTTAGAATTCTTTATAGGTAGATGGATAATAGTGGAGTTTTTTTTCTTACTGTTTTTAATCAGTCCTGCCTGTAATTCATTTGATTGCAGTAGCAAATATGATTTCAGTGCTGCATGGATCTTGGAAGCTTTTACCTGGCAAGCCTTCTCTTTAACAATCTTCAAAAGCAAAATTTAACTAATGCATAAGAAATACCCTGTGCTGTAACGTGGATTTAGACAGGAACAAAAAGAATCTTTCTCTACTGCCCATTTCCTCACTGGTCACAGCAAGACTCATTCCCAGCTCCCACTGGTGATTCAAAAACCATGGGAATATTTAATGTTCCTTCTCCAACTATGCACATTTAATTATTACTTCTAAAAAGATGTGGAGAGCTGATCTTGGTGGAGAGCAGGTCACAATCAGCAGGTTTGGCTTCCAGTCCCAGCCCTGTCAGGGTCTGCCATAATTTTAGGCAGCACATTAGATAAAATCTCTTTATCTCGGTGTGTTACACATTCACCCACCCTGCTTTGGGTCCTTCCTCTCTCTCTCGGTGAGTCTGTAGGGAAAGCACCTCGGGAATGTTTGTTTTGAAGCCGTCCCATCTTTCTCTCAGGTCTGGAAGGACGTTGCTGAGGCTGGAGATGGAGGGCACGAAATGTTGACAGCATTCCTTCGCCCTCCCGTTTATTATCCCCCCGAAATATTTTGGAGCTGAAGTCGTTAATGTTTGGTGGAATGCGGAACAGCCCAGCAGATCCCAAAAAACATCTTGATTAAATTAGAGGGGAGGTGGAGGGGAGGAGGGCTGGAACAAAGAGCCTGTTGAGGAGCTGGCACGGGGTGCTGGGAATTTATGTGGCAGCAACCTACAGCCCTTGAAATGGTGCAGATACACCCTGGTGTAACAAAGGAGCGCGTGTGTTTGTGTGTGAGCACACACGTGCTCCGAGCAGCTTCTCTGGGCTGGCAACAAGGGCTTGAGAGGGGCAGCCCGAGAGGAACGTGCTGAGGATGAAGGTTTGCACTGCTGTGCCCATCCTGAAGTGACTTCCTTGGGTGCTGTCGAGCATTTCCCTGATTTTCAGAGGAGAGGGAAGCCTGTGTTGGGCACTGCTCCTGGCACAGCACAGGTGGGCAGCTCTCAGGTGTGTGACGGGCTCCTGTGCTGTGCCATCTTCCAGGAGCATCAGGGATTATCCAACCAGATCATCTCCCAGACCAAGAGGAGAAGGGTTTAGCCCTGATGGGATAAGGAGACAAGGTTTGTGGGGACCTGCCCTCCCCCACACACAGTTTCTTAGTGGAGTCTCTTAGATAAGGTTTTGTTGCACAAGCCCTTCCTCAGGCTTTTTAAGGGAGGCGCAGACAGACTCTGGTTGTAGGGACAGCCCGGCATAAATAAATGATAGTAAAACTCATCAGGTTTTCTTTCATTTATTGGCAGTTTCCTGGAAGGTTTTTTACAAGCAGACGCACTCTGAGCTTTGTTTGCCTTTGCAAAACGTACAGAATAAAGGAGAACAGTATAGAATCTGATGCTGACATAGAAATTGATACCTGGAGTCATTTGCAGCTGCAAAGACTGTTGTTTTTTTTTTTTTCTTGACATACGTTTTCTTTGTAATTCCATGCCACATTCTGCCGTGATCCTGGAATCTCTCAGGCCTGTATGACAAGGGTTGGGATCAGCAGCCTTCAGTGTGGCTGCACTTTGAACTCCATGAGAACTCAGGGAAGTTCTCTTTGTGCATCACCTTCACCTCCCTCTACAGCACTTGAGCAACAACTTCTTTTCCATTTTCTTCTGCCTTTGCCAAGCAAACCCTTCTGCTTCCTCCAATGTATTTTCATATATCAGGGTCAGCTAGCTCAGCTTTTTTTCCCCCCCATAACCTCTTTTTTCCCCATGGAATCTGTGCAGGGAACAGCATTACATTAACAGTGCTCATTGCATAGCTCTTGTTTTCTTGCCACCAATGATCTATCTTACCTTCATCTTAATGGAAGGTTTTTTCCAGTCCAGCAATCCAGCAGCTTCTTCCTTGAGAGCTCATTTGGAAGCACAAAGAGTTTTGTGTTTTGACAATTTGGCACTTGTGCGTCTCCTTTTCTTCTTCACCCTGAATATACATTAAAATATTCATTTTAATCTCTTTCGCATAATTGATGCTTCAGCAGTTTGTGCAGTGAATGAGCAATTTTATGCAAGAAATAAGCAAATGGGCTGAAAAGAGCCTGGTGAAAGGCAGATGATTGGGCCAGTCCAGGCAGTTTCCCCAGCACAGTGGAGCGTGTTGCTCAAAAGCTCCTTCTGTGTGAAAAGTTCAGTGCTCAGGGCGTTTCAAACGGACCCAGCCAGTCACTTCCATTAATCATCTCCATGTTGAGGAAAAGGCAGTCAGAAAACCCTGGTGACCCACATCCCTGCAGGGATGAGCAGCAGCTTCAGCTTTTTTCCTGCTTTCAGAGATGGAAAAACTGTAGGTTTGTTGCTGCAAACTCCCCTGGGGCTTGGGAATCACCAGCTTTTTTTTGCTCTTCCTTAAGGTAAAGACTCCTCAGAAAAAGCAGGATGCTTTCCTTTGTCAGCACTTGTGCCATGCTTTTTTTCCAGTGGCACCTGGGTTGGGAACATGGGACTGGAACGTGTGGAAAATGGGCAATATTCAGAAAAGAATAATTTAGATTTAAATTATATAGTTTCTTGGCTTTTAGGTTTATCAGTATGTTCGTGGGGTTTTTTTTTCTCACTGCTTAACACTATCTTGACTTCCAAGGCAGAAAATGTTGATTTAAGTGGGGGTTTGTCTGCTTTACCTCTCTATCTTTTTCTTTTCCTGAACTTTGTAGGCATAAATAATCTTGAACTTATCAAATTTCCTCGCCCCAGTAGATATTAAACACTTCTAACATGCAGGGCATGAAGGTTCAGTCACGCAAACACGGCCTTAGTGGGTAGAGAATGAGTAAAATGTCGAAACTGAGTAATGTTCTTGTGGCTTGGTGGCTTCTTTACCCTGCGTTTCTTCAGCTTCCACACCACGCTGTCCTGTATCCGTAGCCTTGCTTGGTCCTGCTAAAATTGCCAAATCTGTGTGTTTCCAGGCTTGAACATTGAAAATCCCAAGTTCTCTGGTCATTCCCATCTCCATACAGTAAAGCTTTTCTTTCTGTGCATATATAACATTTCAGTTTATTAATACTGCTGGTGCAGTGTGACCCTCCGTGGCCCTGGACTGGGCAGTTTTTGCATTTGCCAGAATAAATGGTGGTGCCTAATTGGGCCTAAATGATCTGTAGGTGCTCCATCTCCACTTCCTCCACCTCTTTACTGTGTTCCTCAATTAACTTCCATTTCTCTCTTCTGTTGCAGAGCAAGGAGGTGGGATTGCAGCTCCAGGAGGACTTGATGAAGGTCTTGAATGAACTCTACACGGTAAATCAAACTGATTTCTTGGCCTCTTTTCAGGCACAAGGAAGTGTTTGGGTCCTCCCACCAACACTGGGAAACATCTGCAGTCCCTGCAGTTTGAGGCACTTGGTGTTCACCACCTACAGAGCACCATAAATCCCATTTTCGCTCCATCCTTGTGTTGTTTCAGCTCTGTGAGTGTTGGCTCCACAAAGATCTCACCTGCTTTGCTGCAGTGGTGGTTTGGAATTAAAAAGAGCCAGAGATAGTAGAATTATTTGCAAATATGCTGGAACTCTGCAGTTTTGTGTGGTGTGAGCAGCCAGAAGGCAGCAGTGGGGGGACCACTGCGGGTGTTTGTTCCTCAGCTCTCAGCAAAACACCCCCCTTAGAGCAGTGCAGTTTTCCATCTGTGCCTTCTGCTTCCCAGTAAATCCATTGGAGACTCCAAGGAGGAGGCATTGCCTCAGGGAGGAGGAGGAGGAGGAGGAGGAAGAGGAATGAGTTCCTGAGGGTTCATATGCTGCGTGGGGATTTTTCTTCTCACATAGATGAATGGGAAATCCTGTTGTTCGATGAAATTTTTTGCTTCCTGCAGCTGTTACTGAGCTACTTCTCTTTTAAAAGCAGAACTTATATAAGGTTTAGTTGCTCAAAATGTCTTTTATTTTGTCCTTCCTTAATGGTATGCTGGGTCATGACACTGAGTTACATGTTCTGTCCTTCCTGCATTCAAGAGATGATGCAGGGATGTTCCTCAAGCCATGGGCATATCCACCCTGTGATGAAATTCAGTAAAAATAGCCATGTTGAAATATTTCCCTGAAATTTCCTCTGTCAGTAAAATGCATAGAGGGAACTGTTTCATTACAATTTGTTAAAGTTAGGGCATTGAAACCAAATATTTGGACTAATCAGCACTCCCTACTCCAGAAATTATTTACTATTTGAGGGCATAATCTGACTGAACTTTTGAGTCATGTCCTTGGATGGGATCCTAGGGAAGAACTCAGATCTGTCTCTAAATATAGGCTTTTAGGAACTGGGATTTATTTCTCATCCAAGCTGACCTGGCACTGAAGTGGCTGGTTTGTGGAGTTTCACAGGCATGGCTAATAATTTCTGTGTGCCAAGCTCTGGCAGGTCGTTGAGCCAAATGCTGAGTCCTGCTGGTTTGTCTGTGGAAAGGAAGATCTTGCAGAGTTCAACCTTTGATACACAAAGTGATGTAGAGTAATTAACCTTTCTAATGTCAGCGTTAGGAACTTGAATCTATTTGTTCCTTTAAGTTATTCTCTTCACCAGAAAAATTCTTTTCCTTTGAAAAAGCCACTTCTGATCATATTAAAAGCCATTTCTTGCTGGACTCAACACAGTCCCACCAGTGACTAAATTTAGTGGTACTTTTTAGAAATACTTCCAGTCTTTTTCTGCTGGGTCTCTGCTTTAACTGGATGTGGCAACAAAGGTTGGACTTGATGATCTTGGAGGTCTTTTCCACCCTAAATCATGTTGTGATTCTCTATCCAAAGCACTGGCAGAATCCCTGTTTTTAGGCAAAGTGGCTGTGGGCGAAGCCTTTACTTTCTGCACGCAAACAAAACCCAGAGGACTGTTAGAGCCTGTAATTTCTTGGTCCCAGAGGGTGCCGTGCTGTCAGCCCCGGGCTGGGCTGTGCCCTCAGCAGTGACAGTGGGCAGAGCCTGTGGCTGCCAACGCGGCGTGAGACCATCCAGGTCCTGATTTCTCCTCCTGCTCTCTGCCAGTGCCACTTCCAGGGCCAGAGGAGAAGAAACTACTTGGAATCTGTTATTACAAACGCCTGCTTTGTAGTCTGAGCATATGCAGGGGCTGGGAGTGTGTGTGTGTAAATTATTCAGCACGTCTCTCCAACACTGGCTTCATTCACATTCCCTTTCATGTTGAAATCCAGTGTCTCTTTGTATGGGAGAACCTCTGCAGGGACAGGCCCTGCGTCCTACTTACGTACAGCTGTGTCATGCTTTGGTGCAGAATAGCTATAACCAGATTTTCCTCTGAAATAAAGACCCCACTTGCATAAAAATGTGATTTGTTACTGCTGGGGTGACACTGTTGGAGTGACTTTATGCAACTGTGCTTTTTTTTGTGCCCCCCCTGTGAGAGTTATATCAGTGTGTTTGTTTTGGTACGTGATTCAAATTGCTTTGCATTTGTGGATCAAAAACAAGTTTCAGTAGCGTGTCCTTTTTGGTTTTTTGGTTCTATTTTCTTAACACAAAGCTAGACATTAATATCCTGTGAAACAAATGGGGGGGGGTTGTGACTTTGGGGGATATTTGTCTATACTTAATTATAAAAAATGTGCTATAATAAAAGCCGTTCATATAGTACGGGGTCCAGGACTCCCTAAACAAAAGAAACTCCCTATTTTATTAATATTTTTATTACGTAAGGTGAATAGAAGTACTTTTAGGTACCAAATTTGATTTAAACAAATGGAACCTGAGTTGCTTTTGCAGTCATTGTGTTCAGACACCATTTACATACAGTTCCTGGAGACTTGTGATGTTTAAAGGGCTGATTCATCCAGATGAAAGACTGATAGGCATCCCTTTGGAAAACTTACCTGCTGATGAAAAGCTCTCATTTTCCAAGGCTGGCATATCATTTTCTTTGAACAGTAAAGGAGGCTGGATGGAGTCTGGATCTTTTTTTGGATTTCATGCCTCCTTTATTGGGTTGTACAAGAAGGCACATGCCAAAGTTAAACAAAGAAACAGCTGCAAAACAATCCACTTTGATTTCAGATTCACTCTGAGAGCCACATTTGTTGGTGCATCTTCTCTCCTGCCTTTCCGAGATGGGGAAATTTCCCGGAGTGTTTTTCCAGCTCGGATATTTCCAACTTAACAACCAGCTCGTTTTGTGCAGGTTATGAAAACCTACCACATGTACAACGCTGACAGCATCAGTGCTCAGAGCAAGCTGAAGGAGGCAGAGAAGCAGGAGGAGAAGCAGATTGGGAAGTCGGTGAAACAGGAAGAGAAGCAGACCCCGCGCTCGCCCGACTCCACCTCCAACGTCAAGTTTGAGGAGAAACACGTCCGGAGGAGCTCCGTCAAAAAAATAGAGAAGATGAAGGAGAAGGTACTTGTGCTGCTTGTGTAGAGGGGGTTTTTGCAGCAGGTGAGCACAGGAGCTGCCGAGGTCCCTCCTCGAGTGCAAACCTCATTTTTTTGGTACAGTTTTAAACGCTCGGATTTATTTGCACCGGGTTTCCTTTAGGGTGGTCAGATGTGCATTTTGGATTATCCCAGGCAATGCAGGCATGGCACAAAGAGTTAAAACAGAGTGTAAAAGGGACAACTGCTTTCCTGGAAGTCCTGGTTAAGTTGTATTTTCCTTGTACAAAGCACAGGACTGGGACACAGAGAGCCAGCTAATCCCAGACTGGCTTTGTGGGCAGAGTCAGTCAGTTCTAAGTCAGTCTGAGAGTACTTGGTCACTGATCAGTGAGTTCAGCACTAAGGCTCAAACCAATAAAAATGGGAAGAGTTATTTTTTAGTGTGTTTAGGCTCTGGAAGGACCAAGTTCAAGCCTAGCTTTTGGTGGGAGAGGTGGGGTGCCTGCAGCTGCCTTCAAACTACCCATGGTCTTCTGGTGGCGCTGGAGCTGGGCCATAAATAACCCCATAAACCCACCTCGCTCCTTCATTCTCTCCTTAATCTTCCCCAGCCCACAGTCTGAAGAGAAGACCTTCAATCCAGAGCTGCCTAGTATAGTAATGCTTAAATATATCTAAATAATTAATCAAAATTGTAAGTCTTGGAGTCTCTTTAAAACTGGAACCCAACGGAACAAAAGCTGTGTGAGCAGAGTACGGTCTGGTCAGTATCCAGTGTTACTAGGAATGCTCCTAAACCTGCTGCACCTCTTTTCATGCTCTATTTCTGCTTTTCTTTCTCTTTTAGCGCCAAGCAAAGTACACAGAAAACAGACTGAAGGCAATTAAGGCAAGAAACGAGTACCTGCTGGCCCTGGAAGCCACCAATGCCTCGGTGTTCAAGTATTACATCCACGACCTGTCTGATCTCATTGATGTAAGTGCTGCTGCTTGGGGGCCTGCACTGCTATCACTGCCATGAACCCTCACACCTCCCTCTCCTCCTCTTCTGCAGCAGCACAGCTGGAAACCTCTGCACAGCTGTGCAGAGATCGGCTTGGTTGGGCAGCTTGGAGGGTGGCCACGACCCTCTTGTTTGCTCATTAAGCTGTGACATGAGCTTTTCTTAGGTGGCCAACTCTGTTGCACAGATAGACAAGAAAGCTGGCACGGAGAAAGGCAAAGGAGTTGCTTAGCTAAAAGGAAAGCCAGCTTTGGTGTCACACTGTTGCCTGACATTTTCTATTTGCTATTTTAGGCAAACCCGCAAGATTTTAACTCTGAGGCACGTTTTGAAAAAAGATGTTGAACTGTAGAAACAGTAGAAGAAATTTGGCAAAGGAAATGGGAGTTCAGAAGCGTTTCCTAAAGCCTAAAGTAGCTTTTAACTTGTTTTGAAAAATTCTTAGAATCATAGAATATCCTGAGCTGGAAGGGACCCACAAGGATCATCCAGTCCAGCTCCTGGCCCTGCACAGACACCCCAAAATCCCACCCTGTCCCTCAGAGCGTTCTCCAAACCCTCCTGGAGCTCTGGCAGCTCCCACTGCCCTGGGGAGCCTGTTCAGTGCCCACCCACCCTCTGGGGGAAGAGCCTTTTCCCAATATCCGTCCTAAACCTCCCCTGACACAGCTCCAGCCCTTCCCTCAGGTCCTGCCACTGCTCACAGAGAGAATCTATTCCAACGCCCCAGTATTCAGTGGGAATCAATTCTGCTTTTGGTAAAATTCCCACCAAACCCCCCCACATTTTTGCTCTTTGCAAACTCAGAACAACCAGCTGGGAATCCAGAGTGACTCCCAAGGGTGCAAGTCCGGGTCAGTGGCTCTTGCTGGACCCAATCCCACTTGCCAAGGCCATCCCGGTGCTGTCACTGCTGGAAACACTGGGCTGCAAAGCCTGGAGGGAGCTGCTGTAGGAGCAGGGAATAATGAACACAAGTGTCTCTAGACACAGGCAATAAAGAGCACTCAGATCACTATTAATTACTCAGCTATTATAATAACTAGCAGTCTATATAATACATTTATTCAGCTGATGATAAACTCGCTTGGAGTGGTCTTGTGCCAGGTGTTGATTTAAACCTGTTCTTTGGAGGTCAGGACTGTCAATGAGAGTGGGCTTGACAAATACTGTTATTTCCAAATGTCATGTTCTGCAGAATTGCTGCCCTGAAAGAGGCCTGGTTTGTTTATTCCTGCTGCCTTTTTAGGAGACCTGTTTTGGTTAACATTTGCTCAACCTTAATTGTGCGGTCTTGGTTTTTTAACAAATGATAACTTTTTGTACATATTTATGTTGAAAAGTTGGTTGGGATCCATTTCACTGACATCAGCCTGATTCAATTACCTTGATTTTTACTTTTACAACTTACCTGTAAGCCCTCCCCCAAATGCTGCTCGTGTGCTTGGCTCATTTGTCTGCTAACAGGCCGTTCTCAGTGTGTTCTCATCAATGATATATAGTAAAGAATCCAGTTGGATTTCATAAGCCCCAAACAATTTCTAAGCACAGACCTGAGCTGTTTGAAGCAGGACATGACAAATCTGGGTTATCCAGCTTGGAAAGAAGTGCTCCTCTCTTAGTCCCAGCTGTGTCTGGGCCGTGGCAGGCAGTGCTGCAAGACAGGGAGCCAAAACCCTGCATTCCAGGGATTTGTCACTGTTCCTGCAGGGGAGCCATCGTGGCTCTGGGTGAGCCCGTGCCCGTGTTAACCCCCCTGAAGCGTTCAATTTAACACTGCATTACAAGTTCTCATCATCTTGGAAATGAAACCATTATCTGTTCTGTTTTCAGGCATGGAAAAATGTGGGACTTGTCTGGCAGCACAAGAGATGGAGTTCGGTTATCTCACTGTCAGGGAATATAGATTTATTAATGTCTTTGATCCTGAAGGATTGAAAATTAACAATTATAATAACAGTGATGGTTATCTGGACCATCCGAATTAAATAAAAAAGTGATTTTTAAGCCAGGCTGTAATACTTTTCCCCCATCTAATCATTTGATCATATTGAATTTTGCAATATAATATAAAACTAATCTTCAGAGTTACTTACAAGTAGGTTGTGTTAGACCAAACAGCATTAAACTTGTCATGTTTATACAGCGCGTTGTGTTCCCTCTCAGTTGCATGGAAGGATAACAGGGAGTTAATTCTTCACTGAGAGTTAAGAGCAGTAAATTGTTCCTGACATAGCCCAGTAGTTTTGAATTTCCTGACTTTGGGGACTGAGGCAGCTCTTTGATGCTAATGAAATATTACAGTAATGGGGAAGTTTGCATTAACTCATATTTATAAAAGGGTCACTAGGACAGGGGTTTAAAAAAAAAGGATAAAACGTGTGTGTGAGTGACTCCCAGGGCTTTGCTCTCCCAGGAATAGGTATTCCATTGCCGTTTGCTCCAGGATCTCCTGCTTTCCCTTCCAAATGCAAATTGCATTTTAAAACAAAGGACTTTTTCTCCTTAAATCTTCTGGTTTGGGTCTGTTTGAAAACTGCAAACTGGCAAAGGGTTAATCAGCTGTCGTGTTGGGAAGGGAATTTGACTGAGTTATCATTAAATTCTTATAAAAAATTGATTTCCTTTGAGAATGATTCCATCAAACATTTATGTAACCCAGAAAAGGGATGGCAGGAGTGGAACATTTATAAACATGGAATGCTGGACTTTAAAAACCTTTCAAGTGGGGGAGTGGACTGGGAAGTGTTTTCTTTTACTGGCTTCAACAGCAGAAAGCCAAAACACTTTGCTTTGAGGTGGGTTTGGCAAATTAACTCCCCTTTGACTTCCCAGTTGCCCCAGTGGTCTCCCCTCGTGCAGCAGCTCCTCTTTCCTTCTGGACACGGATGTGACTGGACAAAGGGAGCACAGGGAGGACAAACTGGTCACACTGGGAGGGTGCACAACCACCTGGCAGGAATTGGGTTCAGTTCTGCTCTCCACAGTTCTAGAAAGATAAGGAACCACTGGAGAGGCTCCAGCAGAAGCCACAAAGATGAGGAGGGATCTGGAGTATCTCTCTGAGACTGTGGGAGCTGGGCATGGTTAGTCTGGAGAGAAGGGAAGATGAAGAAATATCTTCAGGGGGTGTCAGGATGGTGCCAGACTCCGTTCAGTGGTGCCCTGGGACAGGATGAGGAGCAGTGGCCATAAAATAAACTGCAAGAAGTTCCACCTCAACACGAGGAAGAACTTCCTTCCGTGGAGGTGGCAGAGCCTGGAACAGCTGCCCAGGGAGGGCGTGGAGTCTCCCTCTCTGGAGACATCCCAAACCCACCTGGATGAGCCTCTGTGTCACGTGCCTTGGACTGGATGATTGCCAGAGGTCCCTTCCAGTCCTAACAATGGTGTGGAAGGGAGTGGGTGCTGCTGTTAAATCCGAGCTGCTCCTAATCCTGGCTTTCCCCCCCGACTGCAGTGTGTGTGCCCTGAGCAGTAGCTGCGAGTGGCTCTCCATCCAAGGCTGCCTCCACACGTGCAGATTCTCAATCAGGCCTCTTTTGTTTTGGGGGTTTTTTTTGGGTTTGTTTTTTTTTTCCCTTGGCTGGCTTTGTTCTTTCTGATTGAATGTGGAGTCCTGTAATTCTCTGCCTCCAGCCGAACCGGCAACTGCAGCTCTTTTTACAAGGCTCCCCACCTGCCACAGCTTGTTGGCACAAGGGCCAGGCATCCAGCAGCACCCGGTGGCAGGAATTCTGTGAAAGCAGGGAATGGTCCAGTAGCCTCTCTGTTCCCTCTCCCCCCACCCCCCCCACCCCCCCTTTTTTTTTCCTTGGTGTTTGCACACAATGACAGTGATGAGACCCAAATGATGGGCGAGGAGGAGATTTCATGTGAATTTTGCTTACAGAGCAGCACGGCAATCAAGCAGATGGTCTCTTTCTTTCTTGTTGGATATTCTCCTAGTGTATGTAATCTTGCTTGTAATTCCAAGAAGGTGGGCTCCTGCTTGCTGACTTTATTCGATGGCTGAAAAATCCAGGCTGTTTCTGATCAGCTAATGAAAAGTGCCTTTTTCCCTTCTGAAACATGAAAACTTGGCTCTGTAGCCCTGGTGGAGATGAAGCTGCTTGATTGTGTCCCAGTGACATCACCCTGGTGTCAGCCATAGCCAGGAAATTCTTGACCATAACCACTTTCTGCTTCAAAGTTTTTTTGCTCTTCTGTTTCACCCCAGCAGTGAAATCATCCCAGCCCAGAAGGCTGCTTGGCTTTTGGATGACTCTGTTTTCATGCCTGGGATGTCCAGGTCATGTTCCTCCTTCCTGAAATACACTGAATACACAGTTTTCTGCGTTTTGGATGGAATTATTTAGATGCAGATTAACTTTTAGAGATGATCCAAATCCTCTGTCTTGTTTGCCCAGTAGTGCTTTAGTGCCTTGTTTTCCGCTTCCTTTGAATAATGTTATTTGAGGATTTTGGAGTGTGTTCATAGGAATCAGGGCCCCTAAAAATACGGTTAAAATCTAGGGCAATGCACTCTTGAACACACCCACTTCTAGGGTGCTGATTTTTAACAGCACGAACTGAGTTTCTGATACTCCATGAAAACGCCACAAACTGTTACTGTAGTTTAAGCTCGTCTTGGTGACTAACTGCAACATGTGTTAAAATCGTTAAAGTGTAAAAACATATGTTAAAATTTGTATGGGATTATAGGCTGAGGTTCTCTGAGCACCCTGAGCAAGATGCCCCTGCGGTGAGGGAGAGATGTGGGACCGCTCTGGTGCCCAGAAGATGCCAAAATACCCACAACTTGTTGCCCATTTCTATAACTTCAGGCTTTGGAAACGCTTTAGGTCCCGTTCCAGAGCTCCCCCACTTCATTCACAGGGAGCTGTGTGTGTGTTTTTCCAGCAGTGCTGTGACCTGGGGTACCACGCAAGCCTCAACAGAGCCCTGAGGACGTTCCTGTCGGCGGAGCTGAACCTGGAGCAGTCCAAGCACGAGGGGCTGGACGCCATCGAGAACGCCGTGGAGAACCTGGACGCCAACAGCGACAAGCAGAGGCTCATGGAGATGTACAACAACGTCTTCTGCCCGCCCATGAAGTTCGAGTTCCAGCCACACATGGGGGACATGGTCAGTTGGGGTTCCTCCTCCAGCTCGGGCTCTGTGAACGCTCCCGGCTCCGCCCTCGCCTTGGGTAGATGGACCTGCTCCAGGGCCCTGGGTTTGGGAGGCAGAGGGCAGCCTGAGGAAGGGGAGGTCATGTGGAGGTTAAGCAGAGGCTCGTGGTGTGGATGTCTGAGTTTTGGCTGTCAAAGCTACTGCAGATGAAAATTAGGTTTAATACTGGATGTGGATAGGAAACTGTTTTAACCTTTCGTTCAGTTCCTGCACTCTGAGACAGACCCTGAAGGTAGAGGTTTGAAGGGGCAGTGTAAGAAACTTAAAGGCTGTTTTTTTGATGCTTTACAGTGGTGCTTTTTGCATCTTCCTTGTGAGACGAGGCTGTCAGAGGACTTTCATTTTTGGCAATGAAAATCCCTCTCTTTATAGGTTTATCAAGATGTGGTTACTCAGCTGGGAAGTGTTTAAAGTGGCACAAGCTGAAACCAGTTCTAAATGGGAACACATGTACAATGTGGGAATTTAGGTCAGTTGGGTGGGTTTCTAGATTTATCCCTGAGCACAGACTGGAAGGATGGTCTCTTGCAGCCTCTTCTTTCGGTCTGGGAATTGCAATCACTGCTTCTGGCTCTTCTTTGTCTCTTCCATTTGAAGTGAAACCCTCAGACTGCAAATGACCTTTCCTGTTTTCTCTGTGCTTTGGTAGTATCCTGTAGGATCGTGGGAAGAAAAGGAATTACCTGCAGTCAGTCATTCAGTAACAGCTCCCATTCACTGAATCATTTATCTTGGTAGTTTTTAAGGCCAAACGAGGATTTATAATGCAGCTGGTGGTCTCGTTGCAATAGCCCTGCACAGCCCACACTGAAGATGTGATGGTGTGTGTGAAAAAACTCCAGTTCCAGTTTCTGTCTTTAAAAAACAGCCTGAGGCAGTGAGGTCAGTGTTTGCTTTTAAAAAAGCCCCCACAAAAAAGCAGAGCAGAACTAAAGGGAAAAGCTCCCTGATGCTGCGAAATAAGAGTAATTCTGAGCAGCACAGGGAAGCTCAGTGTTGTGGCATGTTTGACAGCTCCCTAACCTGTTCTTTTTTTATTTCAACTCCCCTGAATTTATTAAATGGTGACTTGTACTTGTTGCTGATGTACAGGTAGTCCAGCTGAGCAAGCTCAGCCCCTTGTACCTGTGTCCCAGCATGCCTGGTTAAAACACTGAACCAAAATCTACCTGATATTTGGTGTGATTTAACCTAATACCTTTGATAAAGCACCTTCAGACTTGAAAAACACACAGTGAGTTTCCATTAAAAGGTCATTTTTTTCTAGTTTTTCTTTGGTGTTCACATCTCTCTTGCTCGCTGCTCAGTCCTCTCAGGAAGGGAACTACAGCTTGGTAGAACACAGACCTCTGCCAGCGGTTGAAGTGCAGGGCTGCAAAGTTTTAGAGTTAAGCACTTTGGGAACTGTTTGTGTATATAATAATTGAAGGAGTAATTAGGATGTCCTTGATGATGTGTGGGTTTTTTTCCCTAGCCCTCTAAAAGCTGTGCTGTTTCCCTTCCAGGAGTCCCAGCTCTGTGCTCAGCAGCCAGTCCAGAGTGAGCTGGTGCAGAGGTGCCAGCAGCTGCAGTCCAGGTTATCCACGCTCAAGATTGAAAATGAGGAGGTCAGTTGATCAACCAAAATTCAGCAACCCTCTTGCCCACAAACTGGGGACTGGTTATGGCAGAATGTAGTTGCTGTGACCCTCTTGTGTTGAAACTCAAGACTAAAGCACATGAAAGCTGAGCGTGTGCAGAGGATCCTTTAAAATACCTCCACGGGTCTCTCTTCCCGTCCTGCAGTTGATAAGACTGGCTGTTGGAAAAGTTGTATTTGGATAGCTAAGGGGAAAAAGAGGAATTTAATGTTTTGAAATGAAGACAGTGAATTTGCACAACCTGAGGTAAGAGTGGTTTAATTGGGCATTTAGGATGAGAAGACTGCATCAAGGGTGTGACCTCCCTCTGCACCTCTGCGTTCAAGGACCGTTATTTCTGCTTGGGTAAAATTTGCAACTTCTTTATGTCCAGGAAGTTGATTCTGATTTACCCTCAGTAAAAATGAAAAGTGCAAGCAAAGTCCTGTTTGTAATATCCAACATTTGATGCCCAGTAAGATGTAGTTACAGAAGACAATTAGATCATCTTTGTTCCACACACTTTGCTTTGAGGTTAAATGCCTTTACATCTCCCCCTGATGCCAGCCTGTAGGATCCCAGCTGATTTCCTGCTGCTGGCAGGTCCTGTGTGCTGCCAGCCCTTGGCCTGTGCTGTTAATGAGCAAAACGTTTACACCCTAATTATGTCAGGCCGTGGAACCAGTAATATCTGTTTATTAGTGAAGTGCTCCAGGGCTCTTTCTGCCTCTGCTGTTTCCATACAACACCCTGCCCTCATTTTTAAGTCCTCTCCTTCTTGCTGGACAGGTTAAGAAGACTATGGAAGCCACGCTGCAGACAATCCAGGATATAGTCACCATAGAGGACTTTGATGTCTCTGACTGTTTCCAGTACAGCAACTCCATGGAGTCTGTGAAATCCACGGTGTCTGAGACGTTCATGAGCAAACCCAGCATTGCCAAGAGACGGGCGAACCAGCAGGAGACAGAGCAGTTCTACTTCACAGTAAGGGGCTCGTGTTCAGCAGCTCAGGGAGTTTTTGGGAAGAAGTTCTGCCCTGTGAGGGTGGAAAGGCCCTGGCACAGGTTGCCCCATCCCTGGAAGTGCCCAAGGCCAGGTTGGACGGGGCTTGGAGCAACCTGGGCTAGTGGAAGGTGTCCAGGGCGCGGCACTGGTTGAACTTTAATGTCCCTTCCAACCCAAACCATTCTGGGATTCTCTGATTTTCAGTGTGATGATTATGCTCACAAGAGAGTGCAAAATGATGCTCTTGTCTCACAAAAACGCTTCTGTCCTGGATTTTGGGAAAGCAGAGGAAGCATTTTGGGGTTTAAAAATGGCTACATTCAATTCTCTGCACATATCTTGGGATACCTTTGTTGATGTAAATGTAGGCTGTGGATAAAGAGTGTAAAATTTGATTTCTTCTGCATCTGAAAAGGAATTGTGTGAGAAATAACTTAATAGCTTGTAAATACCAATTTTCAAAGCTAATAGAAACTAAAGGGATGTTTAGCTCTTCCATTTTTTTGTTGTTATTATCATCCTACAATTTCAGCTCACAGCTTTTCATTGAGTCAGTGCTTTTTATAAGATGCTAAGAGCTTTTTGATACTGAATTTCATACCAGACTCTGTGTTTTTTTCCTCAATCAGATTTATGTTAAACGTTGAATTTGGTTCAATTTTAAAAACATTCCATATTAGCAGATGAAAATCGTAGCTCTTATCCTGGTTACTTTGTCATTCCTTTGGGCATCCTTTCCTATCTATAATACCCCTCACATTCTTCTTCCCAGAATGGTGTTGCTCATTAAAAGTCTTCATTTTCTGTGCAAATTGCAGTAGCTGGTGGTGCAGGGTGGCTCATCAGGCCTTGACTCACAAATATTCAAATTCCTTTGTGGAAGGTGAAACTGGCTATTGAGAGAAGTGGGTGGAGAAACTGCTTCAATTAAGAAGGGATTGACCACTCTGCCCGGGGTTATGGAGCTGGAAAAGTGATTTTTAATTGAACTCTAAGCATTCCCTCTCTAGAGAGGGACTATTGTAAGTTCAACTAGGAGAAGGAGCTCGGGGCATAATTTGGGTGGGGTATTTTTCTGTTTCCTGGTGTTCGTTAGAGGGACCCTCTTTAACCAGCCTGGTCAGATGCTGCATTGATCTGCTATTGACCAGGCTTATAAATATCCTTGAGAAAGATTTCAGGCTTTGAATCTCTAAAGAGCAGCTTTCTCAGTGTCTGAGAAAACGCTCAGATGAGTATTAATGAGGCTGAGGAGGGGTAGGGGGATGAAAACAAAGTGCAGAACTGAGATTTAAATCCCCTTTACCTTATCATGTGCTAACTGGAGGGTATGAGCTGTAAAAATAATACTAAATGAAAAGAATATTCCATGCTAATGTAACTCAAGTTGGAAATTCCATGCACTGCATTACTGGCTATATAGTGATGGGAATTTAATTGAAGGATGCTCACTGTGGTATCCCCACGCTGGAATAATCTGTGTTTCCACCAGGCACATCCCTGCACACTCATGGGCCCATTGTTGGGCTTTGGAGGAAGATTTGTATTCAGAATAGAGGCTTAAACTTCCCTGTGTGAGGGCAAAGCAGAGGAATGACGGACTTAGCACTGAGCTGATGCAGGTGGCTAAAGCAGGGAAGCGGCAGCGACTTCAGGGAGCCAAAATCCAGGGATGTGGCTGCTGCTGCCATGGCTACAGTCCTGCTTCCTGGAATTGGAGCTGTCAGAGCTGCTATTCATAACACAGCTGGCACTCGGCCCCACCTGAGGAGTGCAGAGGGGATGAATGATTTAATTCTTTTACCTCTAAAACGGGGGGATTTTAGTCCTCAGACGAAATGTTAGGTTTTTCCCCCCTCTGGAAAGATGAAGAGCCAGAACAATGCTCGTGCTGTGGAGTGCTTTAGAATTAAAGTGAATTTATTATTGCCAAGCCCTTAAGAGGTGAGTAAGTGTGATATAACCCCCCCCTGCTAATGAGTCCTGCAGCAGTGCCACGCTGGGTGTGTCAGTGTGACACTGGCCCCGTGCTCTGTCAGATCCAATTTGCCCCCTCCTCCAGTCAAGTGCCTGGTTTGAAGTTGCTCTTGGAGGATGTAGAGAGGGAGGGAAAACTGCTGAGCTTTCTGCGCTGGGGACAGATAATGAGGAGGGGCAGTGGCAGAGATGGGGTTTCTTGCAAAAGGAAGGAAGGAAGGCACAGTTGGTTTGCATTTCACTTCTTTCCTCGTGTCACCTGACAACTGGTTCTCCCTGGGAAAATCCTGCAGTGAGTTTGGGCTTGTCCGCGTTGGTTCTGTCGGAGCAAAATGCTCCTGGCTCTGACTAACAGCTGATCTCCACCTCCTCTCCTCATTGTCACAGTGCACAAATAAGGGGACCTGAGGACCTTTCTGCTGCTTTGTTCTGATTGCACTTAGTCTGACTCCAGCTGTGCTCTGCCAGAAATGAAATCCTCACTTCTCCTCTAGCTTGATTGTTAGTTTTTGCCTGTTTTTATTGTGCCAAAACCCCCGTGCTAAATGCCCCTTTCTAATTCATTGAAGAAAGCCCGAAGCCTTGTTTTAAAATGGTGTGTTTTTTTCAGAAGCCCCCTTGGAACAGGCAGAGCACAGAATGTCAGGCATGAGGAAATAGAAAAATATCTCATGAGGTTCTGCCCTGGATAGGAACCTTTTCTTTTTCTCCTTTAAAACAACGCCAGGCTGGGGATGTTCCTAACACGACCTCGAAGCTGGAGCGATGGGTCAGAGCATTGTGAGTCCCAGCACTGTGTCTCTGGCCTGCAGCCACCTTAAGCTGAGCTTAAATGTTTAGATCTGCTTCAAAAGGGGAGCTTAACTCTGCCAGATCAAGTGGATCTGCTGATCTTTAAGCTTCTGTTTTAGCTGAGCCTTCCAGCCCTCCCGTCCCTTCACCCGACCATGACTCTGAGACCTCCCAAACCAGATTTATCCTCCAGCCCCACCTCACACTCTCCTGTTAATTTTACAGCTTTTACTCATGTTTTCTTCTGTCAAGATTTGACGTAAAATGTTTAAGTGACTGAGAAAAATATGGTAGTTAGGGCTTGGTGAGCAGATTCTGCAGGGTAATTCCAAAAGCAGTGTGATTAATTTCTTTGTCACAGTGATCACGCTTCCTGTTTTCTTCCAAAACAACAGAGAAAAATTGAGGTATTAATATAGGAAGCAGGAAATGCTGAGACTCTCCAAAGGGGCTTAATTCTTGTGAAATGTTTCTTCCAGTGTTGTCAACCAACGGGACATAGAACACAGGCTTTTGGCAGTTAATTAAAGCCATTTTTGTTTGTTGTGTCAGTGCACACCACGCTGGAGACCCTCAGGGGAAACTTCCTTAGTTCCTGGAAGGTTTTCCCTCACCCTCAGTGCTGCCACAGTGCGTGTATATATATTTCTTTATTTATGTATGTATTTCTTCTTGGTCCTTTACATCCTGCACAGAGGCTGCTGTTGTGACCCACAAAGGACCAGCAGAGGCCAGGCAATCTCATTGCTAAAAATACACTTTTTTACCTTAAATATTTGCTGTCTAATTTGACAATCCTACACCAGAACTGGAAAAAAAAAGTGGATAGAATTAGGGAAGGCCATTGGAAGTGTCCAAGGCCAGGATGGCCAGGGCTTGCAGCAACCTGGGCAAGTGGAAGGTGTCCCTGCCCATGGCAGGGGGTGGATCTGGGTGATCTTTAAGGTCCCTTCAACCCAAACCATTCTGGGATTTAGTGATAAGAATGAGAACATTTTGTTGCTAAATGAGAATCCTCTCTTCGTGTTCAATTTTTAAAATATCATGGAATGGTTTTAGAATCTCATGGTTCTAAAGAATGGTCTGTGATATTGGAAGAATTCTGTGCTATTTGTGTATTCTGGAGTGTAAATATGCCCCAATTATAACATGGCCAGCTACTTTACAGCAGAGTATCTTTTGTGCTGCAGCTCAGTGAAGATAAATAAAACTGCTCTGAACTGCAAAATAAGAGATGAAAGACCTGTGAAAAAGCAGCATTTGCAGAGCTGTGAAAAATCAGAAAGACATGGGGAAAAAACCCCCCCCCTGCATGATTGTCTAACATTGCACCGAGAGATTAAATCTGAACTTAAATAATAACCTTTATTGGTTTTGTCCCGTGGCCCCCCCTGCAACCCCCTGTGTGTCACCCAGAGCGGAGGCAGCGACAGTGTTGGACAAGCAGAGTGGGGTGAGGGAGGTTAAGTGAGAGAACAGGCACAGTAGCAGCCTTTTAGTTGGGGAGAACAGATTGCTCATTGAGCCGCATTCCCATTCCCCCCTGGCTGCAGAGGGATGGGTCACAGCTCCCCTGGTGCCTCCAAACATCCAGCTGATTCCACAGGGGAACAACAAGAATTGCCCTGCACGTAGAGAATCACACAGTCACAAAATCACTGAGGTTGGGTAAGACCTCCAAGGCCGTGTCCAGCTTTTCTTGGACTCCAGACATGGATGGACTGAGCTCCAGACTTGCCCAGAGAGATAAACCAGGACTTAATCTATGCTTTCATTGGAAATGTCAGTGTCATTCTGTACTTTTGTTCAGAATCAAGCCACATAAAGATGCAAAGACATGTATTGTTCATGATCCTGTGTTTTTCTCTCACCTTCACAGAAAATGAAGGAGTATCTGGAGGGCAGGAACCTGATAACGAAGCTCCAAGCCAAGCACGACCTTCTTCAGAAGACCCTGGGAGAAAGTGAGTGTGGGACCCCCATCACTGCTCCCAGCCAGGCTGCTGCTCTGATTGGATTAGTCAGCAGAGTGTGGCAGTCCTGGATTGGTGATGCAAAGTGGCCATACTCATGTTTTATGAATTTCTTTCCCTGATCTGCGTGATGGAGAAGCCAAGTGACCTACATGGCTGCTTGATTAATGGTGAACACAAAATGCTTAATGAATCACTAATGTGCCTCACTAATGTTGCAGTGAAGCGTGTGCCCACTCCTTCAGCCTCTCCCCATTCACACCCCTCCTGCTTATCACTTAATAATCTGTGCTGGGGCAAGAACTGTCATTTACAGTTTGCTGGGGAGTTGAGAAGTATTGATAGGCTGCTCAGGAGTTTCATTTTCACGCTAGTTTTGCTGCTTTTCACCTCCGTGGGTTCAATCCAAACCAAACCAATGTATGTGAGCCCGGGCTTTTATTAGGAGAATAGCAAACAAATTTCAGAGCATGTCAAATATGTTGCCTGTCTAGAAGGTTAATCAAGGGGCAGCAGCCAGAACTGAATGTGCATTTGCTGGTGGTGTCAGAACAAAGGAAGATTTCTTTCCCTTCATGGTATGGGCAAATCCTGTTGGCCAAAAACACTTAAACTATGCATCCAAGTTTCCATAGAAACCTATCTGCCTTGTATTTGCAGAGGAGAGGGTTTTAACAGTCTAAATGTCAGGTCAGAAAATACGGCTCAGCTCGTTCCTGGGTTTGTGCTGGAGCAGGGCTGGGCTTGGGATGTGTAACTGAGCTGGGCTCCCCACAGTTTATGGTGTGCAAATCTCGTGCATGAAAACTCAACCAGCATGTGGGCTTTGAAGTGCTTTGCTTTCAGTTTAAAAACGCACTATAAAACTAAAATACTTACTGCTCCAGTAATTAAGAGTTTCGTGCCTATCAGACCCAAACCACTGGAAGGCAAGGGAAGGATGCTCATTGGTTTGAGCTTCAAGTGGTTAAAGCTCTTCATCCCTTCAGCTGTCCCAGAGAAAGGGGGGATGAAGCCAGAGTTCGGTGTCCTTAGGGTATTTTCCTTCTGCCTCTGAATATCTCCAAGTGCCACCCGTGCTGCCCCTGTGACTAATCACATTCCTGGATCATAGCTGACCTCTGCATTCCAAGACCTATTTCCTCTTAACCTGCCTGCCCCCTGAACCCGGCTCAAGCTGTGGGGGGGCAGGGGGAAAGGAGAGGAAATTAAGTGTGATTTCTGTATTGCTGCATGAATTTAAAAGCTGCTTCTGTTTTCCTCATTGGCTTTGCGACGCAGAGCTTTCTCAGTGGCTCTGTGAAGGGACCCAGTGGAGCTCCAGCACCCCCTGAAAAAAGCCCTTCTGTCATCTCTGAGATCAAAAGGAGCTGAGAGAGGGAGGTGCATCTCCTTTCCAAAACCACATGAGCAGGTTAATGGTACAAACCGTGCCTAGACTTATCCATAAAATGTCACTTAATTGGGAAACGGGCAAATAAAATGCCTTTCACGTGTCCCTGGAGCATGTTTAGGAGCTTTACTGAGAAATGTTCCTCCAGCTGCATGTCTTCAGTGCCTGGAAAATTCAGGGGTTTGTTGTAATTTTTATTCTTCTTTGCCCCATCCTCAGGTGACATTTATTAGTCGTCCTGCAAATTGCCTTAATCTAAAGATGACAAGTTCCAGTAATAAAAATAGCAGCAGTTTTCCTATCTCCAAGTAATTATGTCCCTGCCTACTGTACACATTTGTCACCCTAATGCAGGAGCCCCTTGATGTTGCCACAGCCATGTAATTTCTCTATATGAATATTCCATGATGAAAACGGGACAGATGGCTGGAAATTCTGCTTCAGAATAACATTTTCATGTAAATTATGCACTGTTTTGGCTTTACGTGGGGAGAGAGAAGTGGCTATCAAGATGTGTTCAACTAATTGTCAGCCATCAGCAATTAGCTGTTTCCCTCCTTCGTTCTTCCGTCTCCCCAGGAGCAGGAAGACAACTGTAGGGAAGGTGGATTTTCAGCTGTTGGGAGTCAGTGTGGTTTCTCTGATGATAATCCAGGCCAGCCAAAGATCTGGCCTGTACAATTCCCAGCAGCACATCCTCGTCCTCCCTGCCTCTTCCTCCTTGTTGTGATGTTTTCAGATGATGCTGCATTAGCACGTCCTGAGCTTTGGCTGCTTCCTTGCAAACTCGGTGCAAGTTAATGGAATGTTTTTATAAATATGTTTGTGGAAAATACCATTTAACGTCTGTCTCTCAAAATAGCTTAATGCCAGCACGTTGGGTCTGTGGACTAACAAATCTGGGAATGTTTTCAATCTCCCTAAGGCGCTTTATAAAGCAGAATCTCTTGCCCCACCATTTCCCCTGGGAAGTGGGAAGGAGGGAGAGGGTTGACAAGCCCAGTTTTTTGGCAGAAATCAGCAATTAGAGCGCACAGGGAAGTGGTTTTCAAAAACAGGACTGTCCAGAGGCAGAGCCCTCGGGCAGCCTGGGCTGTGTTTCCTGGTGGGAGCTGTGCCAGCAGGGATGGCTTTGGTGGTCTCCCCAGCAGTGCTCCTGGGGGGGGGATCAGCCACTCCCCAGCCCCCTGGAGCTGCTCCTCTCCTCCATCTCCTTCCAAAACTGGCTTTGCAGAGGTCCTTGAAAGCATTTTCCCATTCCTCTCTCCTAACTCTGGGTTTCTTTGTCTTCTTCCCAGGTCAGCGGACTGACTGCGCCCTGGCCAGGTAGGTGTGGCTCAGGGAATTGTATTTCTAAGGAAAATCTGATGCAGGTTGGTCATTCTAGATCAGTTACCCCAGCCCAGGATATGTGTCTGTTGGAAAAATATACTTATTTAGAATCACAGGATGGTTTGGGTTGGAAGGGACCTTAAAGCTCATCCCATCCCACCCCCTGCCATGGGCAGGGACACCGCCCACCGGCCCAGGTTGCCCCAGTGATATTTTCCAGAATCCAAGCCCTGTCCAGCCTTGAACACTCCCAGGGCTGGGACAGGGATTGAGCTAATACAGAAGCAAACGCCTTGTCTTGCCGCGGTGCATTAAGATCAGGAATGGGATGGGAAATGGTGAGAACCCGGAGAATATTTTTCAAACTAAGATTTTTCATTCCCAAACTCCTGTTTCTTTAAGAGAGGTGGGCCCAGGGACCCTGCAGGGTTTATCCATGTGGTTGGTGTGTGGAGTTGAGTAACATAAATTGGGAAATCCTTTATCCCCTTGACACTGTGCTGTGCCATGGAGCTGGAATCCAACAGTATGGGGGTCGTGGAGAATAAACTCTTCTTTTGTAATTAGGGCCAATCACAGCACCATAACTGAGCTCCTGATGGGGCTTTTATGAACCATAACATAGTTCCATCTCCAGACTGATGGATTCAGGGGGCTCTGCTGGGCAGGAGGAGCTGGAGTAGGGGCTGTGCATCATCCTGCCTCGTTAACAAAAGGAAGGTGATTACTACCAGCGTGGAGCCATTACTACTGTTCACATTCCTCCCAGCAAAGCAAAGCTGACAGGTCCTAATTAGACCCTGACATCTGTAATAATAAAATATTATTCATCATGAAACAATTTTAAATATCAAAGAATCATTCCGGCTAATAGTTTAAAATCGACCTTATTGTCTGTGACAGCCCGTGGAATCTGATTTTGTATTTTTCATTCAGTGTTTTTGATTTTTTTGTAGAAGGATTTTCCCCCAAATTAACACATTGTACAGTCTTTTTAAAAATCACACTTCTAATCCCCTTATTTATAATTCAGCAGCCATCTGCCCTGGCAGGGAATTGGCTGGAATGATACATTAGGGCCTCTCTGCTATTATCTCTCTTGCTTCATTTTTGCAAGAAACTAAAGGAATTTTAAACCCCAGTAATAAATTTTGAGGGGAAAAGTCCTGGCAAAGCAAGGCTTTTGCCTCTTTTTTTTCTGCCATTCATGTCCACCAACATCAGTAAATGAGAGCAGACAGAAGAGGCTTATCCTGGCTGGTGCGTGCTGGTGTTGGAGGGGGGTTGTGTTATTTATTTATCTGAAATCTTATCAAAACCCTAATAAAGACTTTACAGTGGCAGCTGTTAAAAGCAGAGTGGGAACCAGGCTGCTCCCACCTGCTCTTCCAGAGAGCAGCTCTTTGCAATTTATATCAAACTTGATCTTCTCCAAGGAGCTCTGTATCACAGAATTCCGTATGGTGGGAATTAAAATGTCAAGGGCAATCTTTTGTCAAAGCTCCCTGGCGTCTATTTTGGCTTTTTAGTGATTTAAAGTCACTTAAAATCTTTCTGGAGTCCCATAAATCGAGTGAGACTCTGTCATGGTGATTGACTTGGATATCTGGCTCCTTCCCTGCTCCCGTGGCTGGGAATGCCAAAGGAATGAGCTGGTGCTGGGGGAGGACCTTCTTGACTGTTGTGTTGTGTTTTTTTCCCCTCCTGCCCCCCTGGGTGGTTGTGACCCATCAGTGGCAGACGAAGCTCCACCGTGAGGAAGCAGGTAATGAACATTTCCTTCAGCACCAGCAGGGCTGTGGGTGGGAGGGGGGGATTGGTGGGAAACACGCGGGTTTATCCCTCCCTCTTTTCCCTGGGGCTTGTCATTCTTGTCCCAGTGGTGTCTGCTCATCCAGTGACTGAAATCACTCAAAGCCTCGTTCATTTTCCCTGGTAAAATTTAAAAGGAATTTTACTCCCTGTTCTCACAGACCTGGAACCAAAAATACAGCCACAGTTTACAGGATTCATGCTGCTGTCTCTTTGTCCCCATTCCCTTTATTTTCCCTGGAATCCCACTGCAATGCTATTAAACCTGTAACTGCTCACTTGTTATGCCTTAGTGTAATGGAGAGTTCCAAAGCCAGGCTTTGTGTCCCCGGCTGTGGGGATAATCTGTTGCTTTTTGGTGCCCAGTGGGCTAAAATGTGTTTCTTTGAGATAGGGAAAACTCAAAATTATCTCTTGTTGATACTCTAAAGTTAAAATTTGGCTTGGCATGTTAGTTCACACGATATGTCTTAGGGTGCTAATTTCCAAAACCCTAAAACCTCTAAGTTAAGCCAGAGAGCCAGTTGTGGTGTTGGTGTGCAGAGTCAAACCTTTCTTCTTTTTTATTATTATTATTTTTCCTCTTTTACCGTCTGACTGCTCTTCAAATGTCTCCCTCCCTCTGGGCAGGATTCCTCCCAGGCCATTCCCCTGGTGGTGGAGAGCTGCATCCGATTCATCAGCAGGCACGGTGAGTTTGGGGGTATCTCTCTACAACGCACAGTGATGTAGAATCCTTACAAAAACTGTTCAGAGCAGCCCCGGGCGTGCTGCTCGTGCCCAGCAATCCCAGGGATTGCAACATAAAGAAAATGACTCTGACTTTTTGGCTGCTTTGCTGCTATGGTGTGTATAATCGCTTCTCTAAATAACCGACCTTGCAAATGTTGTTCTTTCCAGAGTATCCCATTATTTCTTGGAAAATAAGGGTCCCATCCATAGATACCACTCATTCCTCACCTCCACTCACCTCCCTTTAAGCCCTGAAGTGTGGCCTTCACCAACAACAATCATCCCCTTCCCAGAGGGGGAGGAGTACTGAGTACTTGAATGTAGGAGGTCAAGTAGTGAATTAATTGCTCACTTACTGCCACAGCGAGATGATTTATGCCTGTTTTGAAGGTTAACTTCACAGCCTTGAATGCTATACTTTTATTGTAATTTGTTTTCATTTTTAATTGATATAATTTGTTAGTAGTGTGTGGAACAGCTGTTAATTAACAGATGTGGAAAGGGGTTGAATTTATCTTCATTACCCAAGATACAGAGCCAGGTAGTAGGTCCTGTTTCACTTTCCTTGTTTCATTCCCATTTTGGAAACTATAATCTAGAGCCCCATTCTCATCATCATTGGAAGAACCAAGTGCTGTAATCCGTCTTTAAGGCCACACTGGAAAAATCATTGAAACCACATTGCAGGATAAACCAGGGCCATCAGGAGATCCCGCTTTTTAGGCTCATATTCCTGGGATAGCTTGGATTTTCCAAGGGGCTCAGCTGATTTCTGCACAGAATGTCAGGCCGTGGTGCAAGGCACAGTTTGGAGTGGGGAGGGATGTGCTTTTATTCAGCAAATCCACGTGAGGCAGCAGAGCTGGTGCAGGTGCCTGATGCACTTACAGGCACGGATGGGTCTGTTGGAGGTAGCCTGACATTTCCAAGTGTTTCGCTGTGTGGGTGTGGGATGAATGTGGCTTTCATTCTTTTTCTCTGCACTGGGAATTGTTTCTTCCCTCTGTAGCTGTGGTGTCACAGTGACCACACGGAGCCACACACTACGGTGCGATAAAAACCCTCGGAGGATGGAGGGGGAGAGGCCACAGGTGCATCCAGGAGAGTTTATTATTCATAGCCATTATTTTGGGTGTATATGATGGGAAAGGGTCTGGAGGGGCCCTGGCTGAGGTCGCTTGGCTTGTTCAGCTGGAGAAAAGGAGACTGAGGGGAGACTCATCAGGGTCAGCAGCTCCAATCTCTGCTCTGTGTGACAAGGGACAGGACCTGAGGGAATGGCTGGAGCTGTGTCGGGGCAGGGTTAGGATGGATATTAGGAAAAAGTTCTTCCCCCAGAGGGTGGTGGGCACTGACCAGGCTCCCCAGGGCAGTGGGCACGGCCCCAAAGCTGCCAGAGCTGCAGGAGGGTTTGGACGATGGGACAGGGTGGAATTT
>JAWWEU010000076.1:2499497-2536966 GCA_035583155.1 Acropternis orthonyx | reverse complement strand
CAAACCCTCCTGGAGCTCTGGCAGCCTCGGGGCCGTGCCCACTGCCCTGGGCAGCCTGGTCAGTGCCCACCACCCTCCGGGGGAAGAGCCTTTCCCAGATACCCAGGCTCTCCCTGACCCAGCCCCAGCCATAGGAAGAAGGCACGTGGCCTTTGTGCAGCGTTTGGATCTGTGTGCGACATGACTTCAGAGTCTGTGTGAAACCTTAGCCCTCAGTGCTGCCTGCCTTCCTCCTGGGGCCTCCACTTGGCTGCAGATTCTTCTGTAAACTTTATTAAGTAGCACAAAGGCTTTGCAGAGGATGGGAAAGGTTGATTCCAGAGGTACTGACTCAGGAGATGTTGGACAGCTCGGTGTCCTGTGGATTAAGCATAACGAGACACCAGAATTATTCAAACACTTTAGCCCTTCTCCTTTTTCTGTTTTTCTCCTCTTTAAAAGAGTGCAGAAGGGAGGTTGCCAGGGGCAGAGCACTGTGCATCCATGGTCACTCATTTTAACCATTGCAAGACCACAATGAGAGAGGAAATCATTCCTGTGTGAGGAGAATTAAAAAAAATCCCCTTTAAGGAGTTGCAGTGTGAGAGGGCAGCAGACGAGTTTTCTTTAGCAACAGTGTCTGGTAAGACGAAGAGTGAGCACTATTTTTTTTAGCCCTTTTTTCCCTCCTGAGAGGAGCAGGCAGGGCAGGCAGGCAGGGCTGCCAGCTGGCAGCAGCTCTGCAGAGCTGCTTGGGAGAGGCAATGGATCCTCTTCCAGCTTCCTTTCTGCTCCTGTCCAGAGGGAACTGCTCGTGGAGCTTCTTACAAAAACATAACCTTTGGTTGCCACTTGTTGTCTGTTGATCCTTTCAAAGCTTTTCTTCTTGCCAAACATAAATGAGTCCTCTTGGTAGTTTAGGTGCTCTGGAATCTTTATTTACAGGCAATTAATCGGGCCATGGGAGTTGTTCAGTGAAATGAATGGAACAATTTAAAATGGTGATAAAAGGGATGGAGGGAGATGACAAACACAGACCTGGAAATATCAGTATGAATCGAGAAATAATTTCCCCCAGGAAGTGGCAGCTTTCTCATCAGCCATCTAATGAGCTAATTAGAGCAGTGGAGACTAGAGCTGAGGGAATAATCCTGGCATGGCAGAGAGGAGCTGGACCCGGCTTGCCTCTGCTGTCTGACTGCTCAGCATCTCCTGAGGTCCAGGTTGGAAGAGCTGAAGTTTGACTGCTGACAGCGCACGGGAGGGGTAACCAAGATGTTCAGGCTGGCTGATCAAAGAAGAATTTAGCTTGATTTTCAGCCATGTGCAGATGTCTGGTGCAGTGGAACCTAAGTATTGACTCCTGGTATGGATGTTCCCAGTTATATCTGATTGTTGTGCTGAGGAAACTCAATTTCCACCAGTGTAAAGCACTGCCCCTGTTTCCTTCTGTTGCAGTGAAAGTCCTCATGGAGAAAGAGCCTCCACAGAAGACTCGGTGCAGGACGTCACGGCCGAGCACCACACCAGTGATGATGGTATGTGAGCTGCTGGGGGAGCTGGTGCTACCAGCCTTGGGGGAGGCAGGGAGCTGAAGTTTAAAGTTAAATCCAAAGTGGTGTTTAAATCAGAAAGGTCACACGCAGCATTTGATGCCAAGAAGTAAAAACGTTGTAGGATCGACAGGCATCTGTAGAAGTTACCTGAAAGTATCTCTTCTTCTCAAGGGTGTCTCATCTTAGCAGCAGGCCTGGGCACACTCCAGTCTTGGATTTGGAAGTCAAGGTGGAAGCACAGAGCCAAAGGGTGGATATGTTTCATCATGCTCCCCCACTCCCTCTGCGTTTCCCCTTTCGGTGGCTCTGGCAGGGGAGCTGTGAGTGCTCCAAGCCCCAGGGGTTCTGCTTTGAGGAAGCAAGCAAAACAAAAGCAGAAATTGTTTGTCTTCCACTGACAGCCAGGTTTTAGGGTAGAAGGTCCTTGGGGGGGGTCTCTCTCATTGATAATTTTCCTTGGGAAACTGTGACACTTCTGATCTGATCAGTGAAAAGAAGTGCCAAGGCTGAGAATGTCACGATATTTCCTAAGGAAAAGGTGACACTGCAGTTGTGAGTGTCTGTTGTTGGTACTTCCAAAGCCTCCTCCTGCAACAGGCAACATCCTGTGAGCCCTTTCCAGAGCCGAGGAAAGAGTAAGTTACTGGTGTGAAACAATGATCCTTGGAATACTGAGCAGCATGGAGAGCAGAGTGACCCAACCAGCACAGAATGCAGTTTTGTTCTTGTAATTGCAATTGTCCAAGTGAGTTCTGTGATGGTTTTGCTTGGGACCTAAATTGTGAAGGTGGGAAATAGGTATTATTCCCCAAAATTAGGTGTCATCCTTTTTGTGCTGCTCTTCAGGAATTTGTTCAGTAGCACTGCCAAGAGCTCCTGCAGCCTCTCTGCTTCAGCAGTTGCCTAACAAACCCTTCCCAGGGCACCCCTGTGCTCCTGCTGCGTTCACGGCTCGATGATCTTGGAGGTCTTTCCCAACCTAAACGATCCTGTGATTCTCTCTGGTGTTCACACACCAGTGATAAAGTAAAGGGTGTTTAGAAATGCTGGGAAATCAGTTCTCCCTCAGCAGGGTCAGGCACTGGCACAGTGATTCCTCACCAAGGCTGGGAGGAAGCACAAAGCCTGCGGGAATGGAACACGACTTCGCTCTCTGTCTCGAACAGAGTGTTCTGTCTGACAAGTGTTAGCTCTTAAAAATGCATGAAAATGTGTCCTTTTGGAGTTTGTATCTAAGAAAGAGCAATTTAATCGCTGTGATGAAGGACGGGGCCAACTCATCCCACATCTGCATCAAGGCTGGCACTAAAGCCTGCAGGCTCACGCGCTGTGCTGGGCCCTGGGGTTGTTTCTGGAGGGGATTTTTAGGTCTCTTTTGTGACTGGGAGGGTACAACGATGAGAAATGAGCAGCTGGAGATTAAAGAAGGACACTGTTTTGCAGCCTCTGGAACTCGACTGCGTAGGGCCCCTGAGCAAGGTAAAACTGGGAGGTGTTTTGGATGGAGTTCTGCATCCTACATGGAATATTCCATAGGAAGCATTTGGGAGGGAGCATTTGGCACCAGAGCAGAGGAGGGAGCTGGGGCTGCATCTCTTTGAGGGAGCTGCAAGGTCTGGTTAAGTGAGGAGTCTCCTGTCCTAATGGAGCTCTGCAGAGCCACACCTTGGTCATACCCGTCAGCAGTGCAGGTACAGCACCAGGACTCTGGGATGGATGTTCCTGGGTTTTTCCTCTCTCCAGGACTCTGGGATGGATGTTCCTGGGTTTTTCTCTCTCCTTCAATCCTTAGATGTGACCAAGCACTTGCTTCTTAAGCTCTTTTGTGAAGCTGGCACTAATCTTCCCAAAGCAAAGCTGTCATCTCAGCCACCCTCACTGAAGGAAGGAATTTTGGGGTGCTCTGTTTTGCAAAGCATCCAAGCTGTTCATCAGCTTGTACACGTGAGAGGACACTCTGGTTTGAGACAGGTATAAGAGGTCAGAAATGCTGAAATGCAAGCAGATTACATGTTTGTTAGATTACAAATGCGAGTGGAAACATTTTTATCTGCTGCTTTCCTGCCCAGGCTCTCAGACTGGCAAGGGGAATTGTTTGGCTTAGCCTTATTCCTCTTTATTCACACAGCTTTCTTCTCTGAAAGTGTAGTAGGAAAAAGCTACTGGAAATTAAAGTCTGAAATCAGTTCTCTGGAGAAAAGCCAGAGTCCTAAAAAGCAAATTGGAAACATAAGAAACCTGAGTGCTGCACTCATCTGGAACAATAAACACTTCTTAATGAAACAGATGGAATGTACCAAACCACGCTCCCACCCCCTTCCTAGATGGAGGGGGACCCCAAAAAACAACATTATTGGGGTTTTTTAATGTGAGGAAGAACCTGGCTCCAGAGGCAAAACCAGCAAGGGGAAAGGAGAAGCCAAACCCAGATGCTTTGGGGAGTCTGGACAAGGTGGCTGTCGAGAGCTGCCAGCGTGGGCCAGGCCTTTCCCACCCTTCCGAATCCCTGCCTGGTTGCTGAGGGCTGATAATGGGATTCATGGGAGGCTGAGCACAGGCTTTCCTGGAATGGGTGGTTTGGGAGAATTCTGAGCTGCTGGGTTTGGTAATGGAGGGGTTATTGTCAGGGGGTGGGTCTGACAGATCCTGTGCTGTTTGCCCCCACTTTGTGACCAGGGACAGCCGGGTGACTCAGATGCTGGTGGGGCTTTATGGGATGAGATGCTTCTGCTCTGCACCCTCAGCTTGGCTCATGAGCTTCAGCTTGCTCAGATGGATTTACACCATTTATTTTATCAAGCCTTGCCTGCCTGTGGGCAGCTGTGGAGTGCCAGTTCTTTCCCAAGGAATAACTGTAAAAGCTGTGGTTCATGTTTGGCCTTCCAGTCCTTTCTGGCTGGCTCTTGCACTTTAGAAGCTTCCCGTGATGCAGAGGAGATCTCTGTATGGATTAGCAGGTCTTCCCTTGTCCAGGAAGAGGAAGCCCAAATCTCTTTCTCCAGGAAAGAACTCAATTTCCATGGACTGCTTGGCTGTGTTAAAGCTCCTTTAAAGTAATTAAGGAAGTCCACTGGGGCTGTGTGGTCTCATCCCCATTCCCCTGATCCCTGCCTAGAACTGGGAGCTGGCTTAATATATATTTAGGCTCAACCAGTGGCAGATTTTTCAAAGTCTTAAAAATAATCCACGTGAATTTCACAGTGATTTTCCTGAGTGTCTAAATGCCCTTACTGTGCCTCTGTATAATATCAGAGTCCTGCAGGGCCCTGGATTAGTGGCTGGCTGCAGACAGGGCATGGCTGGAGCTCTTGTGGGAGCTTTGCAGGCAGGTTTGGAGCACGTCGTGCTGCTCCAGGCGTGATCCCGCTGTGCTCGGCAGGCACGGAGCATCCCAGCTGGATGGGGCTGGGAAGCAGCTCGCTCCCCACCACTGCACAAAGCACAGCAGCGGAGGCACTGGGTGTTTTCCTGAGCTTCCATGACAGCTGGATGAATAGCACGGCCTCCCACCGTGCCAGAATCCGGTCTCCTGGGTCAGGTGAACCTCACAGGCAACAGAAATTTCCTTCTGAATAGATGCTTTATTTCTGAAGCAGCTTGGAACGAGAGGATGTTTCCCTCCCCAAATGCTAATAACAGCTCCTGCCTGCCTGGGAGGTTCAGTTCAGCTGCCTGGAAGGAAGGGTGCCATGGGCAGCTTGTCTGGAACACACCTGGTTGCTGCCCAGCCTTGAAATGCTTTTTATTTTAACGAGACACTGATTTTTGCCATTGCCACTTCCATCCTTGTAGGCTGTGAGTGGGCTTGTGACTTGGAAAACGTGAACGTGTCCTGCGTGTAGAGATCAGATAAACGCTGAAAGTGCAATGTTATGGGGGTTCCCCTCTGAGTTTTGCTGCCTTAAGAAGAAACACTTCATCCTCTCCGCGCTCCCACCTGTTTTACGGGGTTAAACTGCTGAACGCTTAGTAAGCCCAAGTGTTTAGTGAATTGTTGTTTATCCCTTCTGTCCCCTAGAGTGTGAGCCCATAGAAGCAATAGCAAAGTTTGACTACCTTGGCAGGACCGCACGAGAGCTGTCCTTCAAGAAAGGAGCTTCTCTGCTGCTCTACCAGCGCGCCTCGGACGACTGGTGGGAGGGACGGCACAACGGCATCGACGGCCTCATCCCCCACCAGTACATCGTCGTCCAGGACACGTATGTTACACCCTGGCCTTGCCAAAAACCCACCAGGTGGGGAGGGGGTTCAGCCTTCTCTGTGGGAAGGGGAAGGAGCAGAGCTCTGGGAGGTGTTGGTGTCCACGTGTGCGGAGCGGTGATGTCAGAATGGGTCTGGTGCCTCTTAAAGGTGCTGGCTGCTCACACAAATCAGGCTCTCAGGCTGGAGGCAAAGTGGGGACGGCCTTGAGCTGCAGACAGGGGGAGAAAATTGTTCCCTGTGAGCATGGGGAGGCCCTGGCACAGGTTGCCCCATCCCTGGAAGTGTCCAGGGCCAGGTTGGACGGGGCGTGGAGCAACCTGGGCTAGTGGAAGGTGTCCCTGCCCACGGCAGGGAGTGGCACTGGATGATCTTTGCGATTCCCTTCCAGCAAACCATTCTGTGGTTTGAAAGATACCTAATGCTGTATTTGAAATTCAGTTGTGATGTCCTTCCCTCCTCCTTCCTAGTGAGGATGGCATCTCGGAAAGATCCAGCCCAAAGTCTGAAATAGAAATCAATTCTGAGCCACCAGAAGAAAAGGTGACGGCCAGAGCTGGTGCCAGCTGCCCGAGCGGGGGGCACGTCGCAGACATTTACCTTGCAAACATCAACAAGTAAGAACAGCCTTGCATTGTTCCCCTAAACTCTGAAGAGCTTGGTGATGGGCCCAGTAAAATAATTTCCTTCCCCGACAAAGGTTCCCCAACGAGCACTGCCACCGTTCTTCTCTGCTTCCCCCTCTTCTAACTCACTCACATTTTGTGGCCCTCTCCCTGTCACCAGTGCTCATTTAAAACCCCACTGGCTTCCCTTTCCTACCCCCAAGGTGCCATCTGTTCCTCTTTTCCCAAATATGCCCTATTTTATAAGCTAAGCAGACAAAGGGAGGGGAATGGTGGAATGAGATCTCCTATCACGTGTCCCCATTTGTTGTTACGTCCTGTGACCTGTCTTGTCCACATTTAACATGTTTTGTTTGGTGGGGTGGGGGACAATTCCTTCAGAAACTAGTGTCCCATTCTGGGATAAGTGCCATTCCTGAAGTCCCCCCCATCTGGCATTGCCTGCAACATTGCCTTGTTTCTCCAGCATTTCTCACCTCAGGTTACTAACCATATGCTCGCAGTGAAACAGCACAACCCCCTGTTGCTCTAACCTTACCTTCTCTATCAGAAATTGTTGCTTTAGCCAACACTCAGCATAGTAAAAAGCTGGAAAATTAAGCTAGTAGCAGACTAAATTTCATGATCTGTTATTTAATTTTTCTAGAGCAGACTCATCTTTCTGATTACTTCCTTAGTATTAGAACCCCCGCATCTCTATTGTGCAGTGAAGGCATTATGTGATAATTACAGTTTTATGGGAGGGGATATTCTTAACCTTGAGTTAATTTAACAGAATGTAGTCTATAAAGGCATTAACACAAATGCATCCTTTTAAAAGGTTTGGACCTGCTTATGTCCTCGAGAGCCTGGTCCTTAGTTGTGGGATTCAGCAGAGCTCCAGTGATACCTTTGAAGCCATGTTAATCGGCATCAGCTTGGGATCTGGGCTTTCTTTTATGATATTTATTGTCTGAGCCACTGAAGTGGCCATTCTGCCAGTTATGGAGAGATTTGTGTAATAACAGACCTGTGTTGGAGCTTCACCATCTGCTGGCTTTGGTAGTGTTGTGTGTAGTGTTTTAAAGAAGCCTGGGTAATGTCCACTCCACTTTTTTTTTCCCTTTACTAGGGAACCTGATATTTAGCAACAGTAGCATAAGACTCATTTTGTTGTTTTTTCTTTAGGAATGATGAATCTTCTGACCTATGTGTGAACAGACTTGAGCAAAATTAAATCAGATGGTTTCGCAATGACAGTTGTGCCACCCACTGAATTATTATTTGGATGCCAAAATCCTACTGGAGTTAACACTTTCTTGCAGTTATTCATGGGGCTGGTGCTATACATAAATGGATCCTTCCCTGTATAATGGATGCCAAGCTTCAGACCTATGGCATAAAGTATTCTGCTGCATTGGCCTTCCTATGATTGGAATGGGATCGTGCTGTCAGACCGCAGGGTGCTGGGGTAGAAACTAAATTCTTTGGACCAGTTCATCCATTTGACATCATCTTTTGGTTTATCTGTAGCCCTGCACGGAAAGTGCCTTGTGGTCCTGCCAAAGCCATGAAAAAGAACCATCTCTTACCACCAGCAAATATTGGAAATGGTCATTAACCCCAAACTGGGGTTCTTTGCTTGCTGATCTCTGAAAATAATAACTTGATGCCTTGGGCCAGGAGCTTAGTAGACTTATACTGTGTCCTCCAGTCAAAAATTGTAGCTCTGCTCTTGGAATGTAATAAAAACACATCATCAAAACCTGTTGAAGGCACAGAGGGTTTTTTTTGTCTTCAAATACAAATCCTTTTCCTCCTGACCAAGTTAATCACGTTCTGTTTTTGCTCTGAATGTGCACAGCTGCCAGAACTCAGCCTTTGTTGTTAGAAGTGTTAAACCGGAACGATTTATAATTTTACTGTATCACAATCACTCCTAAAATCCTGGGTGTGTTTGTAATCTGGGTATCTTTATGTCTCTTCCCATTGTCCTCTGTGTTGTTTTGGGGGGATGTCTTCAAATGAGAGCTGGTTATTTGCACCTGCTTGTATTGACTTGTTTTGCTTTTGTGACTGAAGGCAAAGAAAGAAACCAGAGTCAGGCAGCATCAGAAGAGCCTTCCGTCAAAGTGACAGCCACGGACTAGGTAGTTCACTGGCAGAACCAGCCTCCCCCGGAGCCATAGCCGGTTCCAGACCTTCATCTCAGCCCATTATGAGCCAAAGTCTTCCCAAGGAGGTTCCAGACAAATGCTCCATCAGTGGCCACGGCAGCCTCAATTCCATCAGCCGGCACTCGTCGCTGAAGAACAGGATCGACAGCCCCCAGATGCGGAAAACTGTCACAGCAGGGAGGTCCAAGAGCTTCAACAACCACCGGCCCATGGACCCTGAGGTCATTGCACAGGTGAGCAGGAGTGGTGTGCTGTGAAGGTTTGGTTTGGAAGTCAGAAGGATGTTTTAAGAGGTGTTTCAGTGCAAAGTCTGATTTGATCTTGGGATTCTGGAGAGTGGAGCGTCTCTCTGATGAGGAGAGGCTGCAGGAGCTGGGCATGGTTAGTCTGGAGAAGAGAAAACTGAGAGGGGATCAATCCATACAAATGTCTCCAGGGGGTGTCAGGATGGTGCCAGACTCCTTTCAGCGGTGCCCAGTGAAAGGATGAGGAGCAATGGCCATAAACTAAACCACAGCAAGTTCCACCTCAACACGAGGCAGAACTTCTTTCCAAGGAGGTGGCAGAGCCTGGAACAGCTGCCCAGGGAGGGCGTGGGGTCTCCCTCTCTGGAGACGTCCCAAACCCACCCGGATGAGCCTCTGTGTCACGTGCTGCAGGTGCCCCTGCCTTGGCAGGGGGATTGGAGTGGGTGATCTCCAGAGGTCCCTTCCAACCCCAGCTCCTCTGTGATTCTCTCAATGCAATATTAACTTACAGCACAGCTTGAGTCTGCTCTTTCATCCTTGCTTTTTGTGCAAAGCACCGAGGCTGCAGGAATATAAACAGTCAGGTCCTTCCTCCATAAAAACTTGGCCCTGTTCGTTATTCAGAGTTTAATTTCAACAATAAAAACGTCCATTTCGGTGAGCGACACAGATTTCAGAGCTGTCAGCGAGGAATTAATCACAACTTCAAGACCACGAGAAAAGTGAAGTATTTAGTGTCGACTTAACATTGTCCTGTCAGTTGTGCAGACTTGCCTGTGGGTGAGACACTGGAAGCACATGGAGCAGCGCAGCCAAAATAAAAGCAGGCTGCTGGCTTGAGCAGCGCTCCAGTGGCATCTTTATATGCTGCTTTTCATGAGCTATTTACTTACACAAGTGCCTTGAAAGGAGGGCAGGCCACGGAAGATGGGAATGTTACAGATTTCCCTCCTCCGTGGAGGCTCTTCCCTGGTGGATGTGCCTGCACTTGCATGTTGCCTGTACCAACTGTTTGCAGTATGGGATGGATGGATCTATCTAAAGCCAAGGAATGCTCCAGGCTCGGATTACAAAGCCTGACAGCTCTGCCTTGTTCAGGACTCTGGGGGTTTCTGAGGAACTGGGGGAAAATACGTGAAAATTAAACATAATTTTTATTGACAAAACAGCAACTCCAAATAATAAGTAAATCTAAATTAAAACCTGATGGGTGTTCTGATGGAAGGTTGTATTTTGCTGTTGCCCATTTGTTACAGTAGAATTATAATACGCAGCTCCTGTTTTTTTCCTTCATATTTCCCTGCCCTTCCAAGGCTTTGGTTGATATAAATCAGACTCTTTGTTTTATCAATTAAGCTCTAAGTGAAGTTGTTCTGTCTCCTCTCCCTGCCAGAACGTTCACTCCATTGTTTCACTGGAGAGAAAAAGGAAAGAGGGGAGGAAAATAAATAAAAAAGAGGAGGGATAAAAAAACAAACTGTGTTAAATCAGCGTTTCTCTCCACCCTGCAGTATCTTTTCAGACACCGTCTAATAACCACTGTGCATCTTACATATTTCCCCAAATTCATAACTGAAATCTGCCTGGCCTCAGGACAGACTGGGAGGTGTCAGATTACTGTCTCTGCTTTTTTCCACCATTCCTTGACTGATTTACCTTCCCCGCCCCCTGGAAAACCTCTGGAGGCAGGTGAAAAGCTGTAGCCAAAGTGTGAGTCACAGCAAGGCTGAGCTCTCCTGCTCCCCGGGGAATTCTGTGCTCCAGAGGGTTCACCAGGAGCAAACATGTAGGTCCTGCTCCAGCTGAGACCGAAACACCATGGTTTTATCTCTTTTGTTATTTTTATTTATTCATAACTGTAACATTTTCTAAGAGAAAGGAGAAGTGCCAACTGGAATTTCTGTGTGTGTTCCTGGTATCTTCTGCGTTTCCCTGTGAAATACCTTTTTGGGAACAGCTCAGACAGCAGGAAAACCAGTGAGGCAGCAAGAGCGCGTGGGGGTTTCAGCAGTCAGAGTGTGGCCCATCAGCCAGTGTCAAAATCACCAGGAGCGATCCTTCAGGAATTTACTCTCTGCCAAATAAAGTGCAAGAATGAGCACTAATACTTCGAATCTGCATTTGGGGTTTTTGCTCCTCTTTGAAGCCCAAGCAGCATCAGGAGCAGTGAAGGACCAGATCAGCATCCAGACAGTGCTGGCAATTATTTGCCTCCCTACTGAGGGGAAAAAAATCAGTGCTTATTGACCTCAGGCTGTGCTTCCCTCTGGCACCTCAAGGTCCTGCACCCCAGGATGATTTGAGTGTCGGTGTTCAGAGCCTGAAAACAAATAGATCGTTTTCAAAGTCTTTTTTTTTATATATATGTGGGGGGTGTGTGTATATATATATGTTTATTTATATCTGTGTTTATTGATGTATAGAAAATATATATCAATACATTGATAAATATTGATATATTGAGATATATCGATATATCAATACATATTTATATAGATATGTCAATATATTGATAGATATAGATAGAGATATTGATAAATATTAATTTAGATGTATTTATATATTGATAAATATTGATATGTATTTTTATATCGATATAATTTATATTGTTATATATTGATTATTGATATATTGGTAAATATTGATATATTGATATATCAATATACTGATATAGATGTGTTTAAATTCACATATAGTAATTTATTATCATGTAGTCTATATTAGATATTTATTATGTGTTATATATATATATTTTATTTATTGTTGATATATAGTAATATATTTTTATGTCTAGTTATATCTACATTTGTACCTATATTTTTGTATTTATATAGCATGTATATATTTTTATAGTACGTATATATCTACATAGTATTTCTATGTCTTTGAGTATATTTCGATATCCAGTATTTCTGTGTCCGGGCTCCGTTCACCGGGTTTCCCTCTGTGTGTGCAGGACATTGAAGCCACGATGAACTCTGCCCTGAACGAGCTGCGGGAGCTGGAGCGGCAGAGCAGCGTCAAGCACGCTCCGGACGTGGTGCTGGACACCCTGGAGCCCCTGAAAACGTCCCCCGTGGTGGCCCCCACGTCGGAGCCCTCGAGCCCCCTGCACACGCAGCTCCTCAAGGACACTGAGCCGCCCTTCCAGCGCAGCGCCAGCACGGCCGGGGACATTCCCTGCACCTTCCGCCCCGTCAAGTCCGTCAAAATGGCCACGCAGGTGAAACCGCCGGCAACTCGCCCCAAACCCGCCGTCTTCCCCAAAACCAACGCCACGAGCCCCGGCGTGGCCTCCTCGGGGTCTCAGCAGCCCCCCGACAAGTCCTGTACTGTGTGATGGGCTCCGCGCTGCTCCTGCTTCGCGTGCAGAGACTCCGCGAAAGACGCTGGCATCCCTATTTTGAGCGATTCCCGAACCGAGGGTTAGTTGTGAACTGCTGGGAGCTCCTCCTGGGAGGGGACTGAGCGGTGACAACCCCGTCCCACGTCCCCGCGTCGCTGATGTGCGTGAGGCAAAACAGTTCCCGCCACGCTCGGGGGACACCCAGGATCGGGTCACTGTGAAGTCTCACAAGGAGAACCCACACAACGGGATGTGTTGGATCTTGGTTTCGGGTTGATGCCTTGCTCAAGTGTTTGGCCACTGCAAGAAACACTTGGTGGCATCCTGTTTTGGATACTGGTGTGGTGACTTACATATTCTCTGTCTCATTTATCACAGGGAAACAATAGGATAGATTTTAGTCTATTGCATGTTTTGGTGCCACTGGTTACGTGGAGCTTGGACATGCCTGTTTCTTGTGCATTATTATTATTATTCCACCGCCCGCTGGTGCCACGGTGGTTTGAGGGTCTGTCTCGACTTCCATCACGTCCTCTGGTTTTGTTTGTTTGCTCCCCCTTCCCTCCCCACGGGGCCAAAGCCCTTGGCCGTCCAGCCTCATGCTTTAGTTGACACTTGTCATGGAAAAATAGTTTACTCTGGAACACTCTTAGATTTTGTGGAGTCCTGCGTAATATGTGTCTGTGCAAATACAAACAAACATGCTCCTGAGGTTTAGGAGCATAAGAAAGAGCCCAGTTGTTGCTTAAGGACAATCGAGCTGGTTCCCCCTTTGCTCTCCCGTATTTAAAAGCAGCTTTGTTGTTTCGGTGTGATTTGCAGCCCGTGGGCTCTCACGTGGTGTGTGGTCCCGGGAGACTGAATGTAAAAACAAGTTAATTCTGCAAACTGAAGCGTCCTCTGATGGGAGCCCCCTTCCTAACGCACACATCCTTGCTCCGATCACACACCAGGATGGATGGATCCTCACCCCAGCCCCAGTGACAAGCACTGTAAAAACTTCGCTCAGAAGTTCTCAAGCTTCCTCCCTTTCTCCCTCTTTCTGGCTGCAAACGCTTCGGTCGGTGGCCGTGACGGCCGTGACTCGGTTTAGGGATCTCTGCTCTTATAGAGCAGTGCAGGAATCGCTGCTGGGGACGGGGGTGTGACAGCACACGGAGTGGCTTCCCCACGTGTTCCTTGGCATGGCTCGGACACGTGAATGAATTCCTAGGATTTGTATTTATCCGTGGGCAGCAAGCGCTCCAGCCGCCCGCAGGCTGCACGGACTCCTCTGGGAATCCTCCACAATGCTCACCTTTATTTAATTTAATAGTAATAATTAAAAAAAAAAAAAAAGGCACGTGCCACTAAGATTCGCAGTCCTGCAAGAGTGGAGACTCACTGACCCCGGTTCTCCTTGTTCCCAGACTTTCCTGGGATTTAAAAACAAGCTGCGCATCTTGAGTTTGCGTTAAACGAATTCAGGCAAGGGCAAGAGAAGAGAAGTCATTTTTCTCACCCATTTAGCTGAGATTCTTTTCGGTTTTGGATTCCTCACGACTGCAGCGTCGGTTTAATTGGCACTTAGTGATTAAAAAAGAACCAAAACGTGCATTTCTACGAAGGGTTGCTGAAATGGTTTTTTTTCTGACTAATCTAGGATGTTACTTGGGAAAATGGAACAGGCTTTTCCTGTCCATCCCCACACTCACAGCCCCCCCTCTACAGAAACAATCAATCCATATTAATGATGGCTTTTCAAAACACCGACTTCCTCTGTGCCCTAAATTAAGAAAATTGTGGAACACTGGGAAGATTTCCATGAGAACACTCCTTGTTATCCCGTCTCTCCCCAGCTTTCCCTTGGGAAGCCCCGTGGTACGTGTGTGACTGTCACTGGACCTCACAGAAGATCCCAACGGCGCGACCAGCGACCTTTGCTCTCAGGTTCTGATGGACTTCTACCACCAAGGAATCACTTGTTCTTTTGGGGAAAAAATACAATTGTTAAACTTGTAATTTTTTGCTCAGGCAGAACTTTCTGGCATTTCCTTTTAAGTAGGAATTTTTTTGGTTTTCTTTTTGGTTTGTTTTTTTTTTTTTTGGTCGTGAACGACCAAAGTTAATCTGTTCAAGAGCAGGATCTCTGTAAATTGACTTTGACTCATTTGTAATGCCTTATTTTCTTTCTATTTTTATGCCTAGCATTCATGTTTCTAAGAATAAGTGTCCAGCCACGCACAGCGCATTGGAGGAGATGCTCTTTTCTGTCTTCAAGGTCTGAAGTATGAAATTAGGAGGTTTAAATAAAAATAAAAGGCTTCAGGTTACTGTAACAGCAACTGTCTGTATCTGAATTACTGTGCTTCTCTAGCATCCACAGCTCTGGGACAATCCTGCTGCCAGGGGCAATGTGCTTGGCAGGATAACCTGCACATGGAGCAGCTCAACTGGAATTCTGGTGTGCACTGTGATTGACACTTCCACTTACAGCAAGCAATATGCCAGGCTGAAGGTCCTCCTTCCTCTTCCTCGCGCTCCGGGTCTGCCCAGCCAGAAGACAAACACCCAAGGGGGGGCGGAATAAAACAGCCAGAGGAGACTTTCAGCTTGTCATCCTCACTCTGTGAACACTGGAGGCCAAGAGAACGTTTGCCACAAGTGTTTAATGACCAGTCGCTGCCGGAAGGGTGGGAAGGAGGAGCTGGGAATGTCGGCGCCGCTCCCTGCGGGAGGAGAGAGCGGCGTAGGGCGGGCAAGGACGACACAGTGGTTTGCTTGGGGAGGTATCAATGTTACTCCATGTCTTCACATCCTGAAGAAATATCAGCTCTTCCATGGAAATCCTCTTTTCATGACTTTCCTGTAATGTTCGTGTCAAATATAAAGACAAGAAGTGTTTGATAACTGGAATTACGTCTGTCTGTCCGATAGTGCTTTGGATGAACACCGGGGGATGAACTCCGGGGTCTTGTTCATCAGGAGTGTTGGATTGAAATAATCCAGAGCAAAAACTTTTGAAATAAAAAACACGGTTTTAGGTGATTGCTCTGAATAGTTCCTGAAGCTCGAACCTTTTCTGGCTTATTTCCCTCGTTGGGAATGGAGCAGTGTGCTTTAACCAGTGCGAAATTCCTGCCCCTCGGGGGCATCCAAAGGCTTGCAGTTGGTCAGCTGTAAATTTGTCCTTCGTGTCAGAGCAGCGGGACACGATCAAACTCTCTCACTTTATCTGCCCTGGATATTTTATTGCAATGAAAATGAGTAAATAATTAGAGTGCACTGTGACAGCAGAAAAAAAATTCGTTGTATATGTCTGTATTTTGATACCTGTTCGAAAGGAGTCTTTGGGTTTCCTGTGCTGAATACCTCACGTGTTGGGTTTTGGGAGTTTTTGTTGATTTTTCTATTTCTTTTCTTTTTTTTAATTATTTTGTTCCTTAAGGCAAGATTGTTCTTGCACAAAAGTAGGTTAAGATAACCGAGTTCTCATAAATTTATTTACCTAATCAAAAACACTTCAGTTTGGCAAGAATTTCCATCTGTTGTAGTTCCCCACCTTGCACTTGGTACGGGGTGACCTGGCGCACTCGGAAGAGCTCCAGCAATATTGGGACGAGAGAAGCTCATTGCAGATGGAGTTTGCTGCCTTATTTCTCTTCTTCTGTGTGTCAAAACCTCAAATTCAGTTGAGCATTGTCCAGATTTGGGGATTTTTTTGTTTTTGTTTGAGCTTTTGAGAGATGTTCTGCCGCAGAAATCGATGGTGTCTCTGGTTATTAGCACTTCAGATCCTTTCCAGATGTGTGGGCCAGGTAGACTGGAGCGCTCCATTGCTGATGGAATCCCTACTGAGGGAACACTTACAGGAGATGATGGACTCAGTGGGGTGTGGTTTGTCAGGAAGGCAGCAGTAATGATGGAAAAATCCCCCCTAAGTCCCCGCTGAGACAGTTTGATGGACTCGGTGAGAGGCTGAGCTCTGGCCCCCTGTGCTGCACATCCGTGAGCACAGGTGGGAGCTGAAGCATGTGCCCGTGTCCCTTGGGGTGTGGCACCAGTTTGGATGCCAGCTGAGAGGCACCTGTGCTTGGCAGACTGTGCAGGGATGTGCTCCAAAGCATAAACACATTCACTTACTGATCTGTGAGCCACAAGGCAGGAAATCTGCTTTAAAAGACAAAAACATGGGCATTGGGGCATTTCCATCATTTGCAAGCCTGTCTAGGACACTAAGTGAGTTTAACAAGCCAGGGATTGATTTATTTTAAGATTTTTAGCTTTCACAAAAATAACAAGCCCTTTTGTGGGTTTATCTGGCCTTGGCTAACGCCCCATAAATGCAGTTGGAGACATAGAGTTGTTCCTTTGGACTGGGAGCGCAAGGGGCCTTGCTGGAAGGGAGGGATGTTCTCTCCCGCGGGGAGCGATGCTCCCCGAAACACCGAGCACTTCATGGACTGAACTCTGGGGTCTGAGCTCTTTCCAGATCAGCTTTTCTGCGTGTCTCTGTGTCTGTGTGACAACCTGGTACTTGAAAAAAATAAAACTAAGGATACTTGACCCTCTGCCTTGTGCCTGCGGGGCTGGGATGGCCCTGGCTGTGTCACGCACAAGCCGTTTCAGGCTCCGCCGCCGCCGTCTGAGGGCAGATGAATTCTTTTCCAGGCTCAGTTCTAGGAACAAACCATCTATTTTGGTGGCTCTGGAGATGCCAAAACAGCAATTTAAGGCCTGGAAAATGTAAGGGTTTTTTGGTTTGTTTTGTTTTTTTTTTTTTATTCCTGTTCTATTTTGTGCTTCCTATAATGTAGTTTGGGACAAAAGTGTGGTTTTTCAACAGTGGGCCAAAAAGAGGCAAAGGTGGAGAAGGAGGGCAGCTCCCTGCTGTACTAATACTTGACCTACCAAGCTTCATACAGGGTAAATACTTAGCAGTTTGCAGTGGAAATTATAGATGGACCCGTCCTTTTCAAGGCACTGTAGTAACCTTACTCCTGAATGGACTTCACCAGCCTTTTCTCCAGGCAGAGCCCTGAGATGTGAATAAGCCAAGTCCAAAGGACTGGACTCGTGAGTGTGCCAAACTGCTGGAGCAATACTTGTGAGCAGCAGGTTCTTCAGAAGACCAGCTCTATGTAGCCAAAATGGGGCAATTGCTGAAAACCGTCTCTGATGTTGAAGGATGGCAGTGATGTGGTTCTGCTGTAACGTGGGAAAATTCGGTTGCAGAGCCTAAAATTGTGTTTTGTGTCTGAACCTCAGTCCTGTGATGGCTCTGACGGTGTGTTGGGTTCGGGGTTGTCAACAGCAGTTGTTTAATGGGGGGATGGAATGTTCTTGCTAAAACAGTTTCCATTGTTTCATGTCTTCTACACCAGTATATATACGGTGTATATATTAAACTGTGTAAAATTGTACTTTGTATATAGAACTCTGTACAATATGGAGGTACAGCCTTTTTTTTGTTTGTTTGTTTGTTTGTTTTTCCTTTTGGTACAGTATTGTACAGTATTAGGAGTCGATGTGTTGGAAATGTTCGATCCATACTGGGGCAACAAAATGTATTCATTGTCATTAGCAATAGTTTTGGAGAAATAAATGTTTTGGGTATGGTGGAAACACTGACCTGAGGGTGCCGCTGTGTGATGTCTGGAGTTGTGAGTGCCTGGGCTTGAGTGGGAGAGAGGGTGACCATCGCCTGTGGGGGCTTCTGGAATCCTCAGGAATGCTGTCACAGTCACTGGTAAGTAGGTGAGGAAGAATCTGCAGGATTCAGGAATACGAGGTGTCACCTGTGGGCACTGGGACACTGGATTGCAGCAGGGAAGGAGCCCAGGGATGAGGGGGATCCAAAGAACAAGGGACTCACAAGGACAGGTAGTGACAGGACAAGGGGGAATGGCCTTTAGCTGAAGGGAGAGTAGGTTTAGATGGGATATTAGGAAGGAATTGCTCCCTTTGAGGCCCTGGCACAGGGTGCCCAGAGAAGCTGTGGCTGCCCCATCCCTGGAAGTGTCCAAGGCCACGTTGGACAGGGCTTGGAGCGACCTGGGCTGGTGGGAGGTGTCCCTGCCTGTGGCAGGGGGTGGAATGAGATGAGCTTTAAGGTCCCTTCCAACCCAAACCAGTCTGGGATTCTGACTTCACTGTTCTCCCACCCTGGGCTTGCACACACCAACCACCCCCAGCAGGATTCCACAGGGCAAACCCTTCCCTTGCAATGACCTGATTTAAAATTGCTTAATCTTCATCATTTTCCTAGAGAGGATGGACCCCCAACTGTCTCAGGAAAGAGGATTTAAGATTGAGATTATGGGCTGGATCATCATTATTATTGTTATCACCGCTTTCCCCAGTCTCAGTTTTTCAATAGGCCTTTCCCAGAGCAGGGAGGGGAAACATGGCAGGGCTGTGTCATATTTTGGATTCCCTTTGTTGAGATACCAGGGAATTACTGATGGTGAGATTTGATGTTTAACTGAGACACGTGCTGTGCTGGCAGTGAGCTGTGGGTATCTGTCCGCACTGTCCTCGGGGGGAGCTCCCAGGGGGATGGAGCATCCCCGTGCTCCCTGTCCCACATCTCTTGTAGGGATGCAAGAGCTGGAAATTCAGGATGCTTTTACTCCTTAGTTCAGTAGCCCAAATCACAGCAGCTGATACGGTAGCGCCCTAAAGCAGGTTGGGCATGGTGGCACGTTGGCTGTTTTTTGGGTTTTGACACGAAATAAGAGTCAGAAAGGCAATGGGGTGGCGGAGATAACAAATTATTTCTGATTTTCCTGTGGTCCCCCCTGTCCAGCAGTAGAGGACACTGCGATTTATCCCTTAAGCCCTCTGATGGCATCTGACCTTACCTCAAAAACCTCCTTATGGTTGTTTGCAGGCTGAGTGCGCTGCCTGTCCTTTAGGCTTTGCTGCCACCAGCTGGAACAATTAATGTTTGTCACAAATTGGTTTCAAGGCCGGGTTTTTGCTCTCCCAGCCCCTGCCAGAGGCACTCCCAGGGTTTACCCACGGGCACATCCAGTCCCAGTGGGACAGATGGGATTGGGGTGTCAGCTGGGAGGTTAAAACCTGCTGCTGGGGCAACCAGGGAGGGGAAATGAGCTATTAAATTTAAAAAGGATAGCAAAAGAAAAGGATAAGGGGGTCTGAAAGGAGCCAGGCACCCTGGGGGGGGTGAGTTCCTGGGGTTGGGATCTCCCACTGAGGCTGGACCTGACAGGGCAACCAGCTGGGAGAGCTGCTGGGGTAACTGGGATGTCCTGTGGTCCCTGGGCTCCAAGGGCTGGCACCACACTGGCCTCAAGGCATGCTGGTGTTGCCTGTGGAGACCTGACTGAAAGGACTTGCAGCACAACCTGAAAATAACCTTTTTGGGGTGTTTTAAAGTATTTTAATGATTTCCTTCCTGTCTGTCTTTACCCCTCATCAGATCTAACCCGCTCACCCATCAGTGAAAGCTGACGCAACACAGAAGTCTCAGAAAATACTTGAGCCTGGGGTTTTCTGCCTTTAAAAGAAATCTTTGTTTCAGTTTCTCAGCTGAACCACAGGATGGGGCCTTTCCACTCCCGATGCCCTGGGTGGGCTCCTTGTGCTCCCAGGGCTGCTGTGAGGGAGCTGAATGTGCAGAGCCCCAGTGGGTGCAGGGCTGAGTGTGGGGTGCAGGATGAACCATCATTGCACCCTCGGCCACTCCGGGCCTTTGGGAAGGAACTCGGCTGGAATTCCCCTCTGGAGGTTTTGCTTGCCCCTCTTCCTTGTATTAACTGCTCTTATCTATGATTTCAGTGGTGAGAAATGACTTGAGAAATGAGCTGCATTTTTTTCAGCCTGGGAAAGGGCTTCTTGAGCATCTCCATCTCAAATTTGATGATCTTTTAGTCTGGTGGGTGAGGGACACGGCGCAGAAGCCCAGCCAGCACAGACCCTCTGTGAGCTTGGCCAGCACCGTGGCGAGAGCTTGATGGTCCTCTTTGAAGGACCACAGGCGCAGAAAAGAAGATTAGAAATGATTTCAAGAAGTCACCCCTACCCTTTCTCTTCTGTTGGCTGAGCTGCAGCAAAGTGACTTTAATCGAAGTGATTTCAAGTTTCACGTGGTTAAACCCACGTCACTGCTCTTCCCCTGCTGCAGCTGCTGCACACCCTGTAACCCACACCAGTCCCTGGTGCCTCTTCCATCAGCTCAGGGCAAGGGGCCAGTCCGTGCCCACAGCTTGGCAGCTCTCCAGAGGGTTTTCCAGGCACGCTAGCACGTGGCTGGGAAATGAAGCCCAGCAGGAATTAAGGAACTAGTTATGTGTGGAGTTTATGTGCAGGCTGGTGAGATGTCGTGTTGGGGTTTGGATGTGCCACACACTGGTGTGCCCACAGAGCTTTGCAGGCTTTATTTGTGAGGATGGTGCCTTCAGACACACGCCCACACCAGCCTGGAGTAATCCCTGACAGTGGGAGCCTGGTGCTGGTGCTGGGGCTCATCAAGGTGAAGAGGGAGTGTCTCTGAGCCAGAGAGTGAGCAGAGCATGAGCAGCCCTGCTCTGCCCTGTGCAGGCAATGGAGGGGTGCCCTGAGCGCCCTGCATCCTGTATCCCAGCCTGAATCCCACATCCCACCCTGCATCCCACCTCCCATCCTGCATTCCATATCCCACCCTGCATCCTGCATCCCATCCTACATCTCACATCCTGCCCTGCATCCCACATCCCACCCTGTCCTACATTCCACATTCCACCCTGCATCCTCCATCCCACCCTGTCCTACATTCCACATTCCACCCTGCATCCTCCATCCCACCCTATCCTGCATCCCACGTCCCACCCTGCATCCCGTTCTGCATCCCACATCCCGTCCTGCATCCCATATCCTGCATCTCACATCCCACCTTTTCCCACATCTCCCAACATCCCTGCACCCTCTTCTGCATCCCACATCCCTGATAGGGGATCCGAACAGGACAGTGGCAGCTCGTGGCATCACCCGCTGGGTGATGCTGTTACCCCTGTGCCAGCGACCCAGCACTGCCCCTGGGCTGGCACAGAGAGGGAAGGCTGGACACTGACCCTGGACACGGATCCTGATCCCACTCGGCTTCCCAAATCCCTGCCCCGACAAGGCTGGTGCTCAGCACCTTTTGCGGCCCCCGGAGCCCCTCCCGGCCCCCTTCGCCTCCCGGAGGGGCTGCTGCGGAGCCCGGCACGCCTGCGGATGGCTGCAACACTGGGAATTTTTTTTCTCGAGCAGGAAGCTGAAGCGTTTCCTCCTCCAGCGCGGCCGATGGTTGCCGAGCGGGTTTTGCAATCCGTAGGTTTCAGTTCCCGGGGTGGGGAGGTGCCTCTTGCTTGTTTGCTCGTAATTTTTTTTTTTTTTTTTTGCATCTGTCAGAGTCGGGTTTTTTTATTTTTAGCTGCCAGCCCCGACAGGTCCCGGCCGGGTGGTTTTTGGCAGCGCTTCGGGCTCGCTCCATGCGCAGCCTTCGCGTGGAGCTGCCCTGGGGAACATCCTTGGCCGGCGCTTCCCTGCGCTTTGCCAGGCGTGGACGGAGAAAGGCTGGGATTTGGTGGCCGGCGCCCCCCGGGGGGAACCCCTGTGCTTCCCGCTGGAGATGCAGAGCACCCCCAACTACCTGTGGAGCACCGAGGACCTCCTGGGCCAGGGAGCCACCGCCTGTGTCTACAAAGCTCGCAACAAGGTGAGCAGTGGGGGCGGCAGGAACCCCAAAGCCCCGCAGCCCCCGTGCCCCCCAGCCCTCCTGCCCCATGGCACGGGGATGCCCGTGCTCCTCTCCGCTCGCCCTCCCGGGAGCTGCCCGGCTGCTTTAGGGTTCATTTTCACCTTCTATGTGGCTCCTTCCCTTCTCTCTTGGGGTAGAGGGCGGTTTTTGGGGGCGCTCCGCCGGGTCCTGCTCGCCGGCTGCCGGATTCCAGAGCAAGCGCAGGGGGAAGGAACTGCTTTCCGGGGAATGCCCAGAGGTTTTGAAAACCCCATCCTTGGCTATTTGCATAACTCATGCAAACACTTGCCAGGCTTGGAACAGACTCTCCTTCTCGCCGGCCTTTGAAGTTTATTGAGCAAACTGCAGGCGGAGGGCAGGAGAGGCGGCGGGGCTGAGAACATCCCAATCCCGTGCAGAGCCGGCGGGAGCTGCCAGCCCCGGCTCCAGCTGGGAACTTTTTTGCGGAGCTGGATAAACACGCTGACATGCAGCACGTGGGTACAGGGACAGGAAGCAAAGGGAGCTGAATAACTGCGGTTTGCTTGTGCAGCGGAGCAAACACGGTATAGACTCAGCGTCGTCTGCATCCCAGGCAGGATGTGGGATCAGTAACGGAGCTCGTGGAGCTGCCTTGGATGAGAATGGCATCACCTCCCGTTTCCTTTTTTTCCTCCTTTCCCAGAAATCAGGGGAGCTGGTTGCTGTGAAGGTCTTTAACAATGCCAGCTACCTCCGGCCTCAGGAGGTCCAGATGAGAGAGTTCGAGATGCTGCGGAAGCTGAACCATAAAAACATTGTCAAATTATTTGCCGTGGAGGAAACAGTAAGTGGGACTCCATCTGGGAATCCCACAGCTGGGAATCCTGGCAGCTGGGAGTCCTGCAACTGGGAATCCTGCTGTGCCCACTGGGCCAGTGCCACAGGGGTGTGGTCTGAGCTGCAGGACAGGAGTGGTGGTCCCACGCTGTCATCTCTTCTCACCACCCACTGTCTCAGCACAGTCCTTCAGCACTGGGAGAACTGGTGGATGTGACCTGCTGTTGTCCCCTAGCCAGGCACAGTGGGGACATTCTCCAACACTGGTTTGGCCAAGCAGGAGGAACCCAGGGGTCCACCAAGAAAGGGAGGGGACCCGGTCCTGCCTGGGTGGGGGGGACAGACCCACAGCTGGGACACAGGGTCAGCCAAGCCCTCACAGCATCTCCCACCACAGGGCAGCAGCAAGCAGAAGGTGCTGGTGATGGAGTACTGCTCCAGTGGCAGCTTGCTGAACGTGCTGGAGGACCCAGCGAACGCCTTTGGCTTGGCCGAGTCCGAGTTCCTCATCGTGCTGCAGTGTGTGGGTGAGTGGGGGGGTCCGGGACCACCAACCCCCTGCCACCACCACCAGCACCCTGGGACTGGGACCCTGCAGGCTGGGGGACCTCGTGGTGCTGGTGAGACCCTGCAGGCAGCAGCCCTGGGCTATGGGATGAGGGTTTAGCCATTTCACCTCCCAGTGGGGTGGGGTTGAGCTCTGTGCTCAATGAGCTGGGGGTTTCTCCTTGCAGACCTGCTCTGGGAAGCAGCTGTGCGAACAGGCTGTGCCCCACTCTGGAGGAGCATAAAGGCAGTGCCCTACCCTGTGCTCGCTCTTCCTCTCCATCCCGCAGTCACACTAGTCCCCATTTAAGTGTGAACACCCTGGGGTTTGTCCCCTTTCCAGCCCTTCTCACACTCCTAAATTTAAACCAAGCCTGCTGGAGCCCAGTGCCCCAGCCCCACGCACAGACTTCCCCCAGTGGCAGGGATGAACCACCTCCGTGAGAACGGCGTTGTCCACAGAGACATCAAACCCGGGAACATCATGCGGCTGATGGGGGAGGACGGGCAGAGCATCTATAAACTGACGGATTTTGGGGCCGCCCGAGAGCTGGAGGATGATGAAAAGTTCGTGTCTGTCTACGGGACGGAGGAATATCTCGTGAGTAGGGCATGTCCCAGTCTGGCAGCCCGTGGGAATCCTGGGGGAAGCTTGTCCCCTCCCTCTATCTGACGGCTGGGCGACTTGTAGGGAGCAGCAGCGACGTGGAGAGCCTGATCTCAAAAGCTCCATATTTTTGGAAAACGGGGTGCGGGGGAGGGCTCAGCGTTTTTGTTGTAGAGTTCCAGGTGATGAGGTTTTCTGGGAGGACCCAGTGCTGCTCTGCTTCACCCCGCAGCACCCCGACATGTACGAGCGGGCCGTCCTGCGCAAGCCGCAGCAGAAGGCTTACGGTGTCACTGTGGACCTCTGGAGCATCGGGGTCACCTTCTACCACGCTGCCACCGGCAGCCTCCCCTTCGTGCCCTTCGGGGGACCCCGCAGGAACAAGGAGATCATGTAGGTACCACGTCCAGCTGCGGCGTGGGGAGGTGGGACCGTGGCTGGTGGCGCTGTGAGGATCTGTGGTGCACCTTACTGCTTGTTTAATCCCATGTGGCCCCAAAGCCACTGAAAGCCATGGAGAGTGTGTGTGTGTGGGAAAGAATCTGGGGCACATTTGCCATGTTTTCCCTCTAAGTGGGATGGTTGGATGGGGCTCTGAGCAAACTGATCTAGAGGGTGGCATCTCATGGGTTGAAACCAGATGGTCTTTAAGGTCCCTTCCAACCCAGACCATGCTGTGACTCTGATTCTATCAAATGCATCCCCATGACTTTGTGGCTAAACAGCTGGAAGAGGAAGCAGGGATAATGTCTTCTTGGAAGTTCATGGCTGTTTTCTGCAGTATTTTCCCTCTGGGCATTTTTTTCCTCTCTGTGAATCATCTCTTTTCCAGTCCATCCGTGCTCTGCCTTTTCCTCTACCTCAGGGACACCCAAACAAAGCCCATTTGGCTCGTTTCAGGAGCAACTCCCTTTCCACAGGTACAAAATCACCACTGAGAAGCCTCCCGGAGCCATTGCAGGGATCCAGAGGCAGGAGAATGGGAACATCGAGTGGAGTTACGAGCTGCCCATCACCTGCCGCCTCTCCGTGTGAGTGTCCCTTGCCAGGGTGGGATTCCCAACACAGTTCCCACATCCTGGCACTGCCTCAGACAGCACAGGGAGGGGTTAATGAGGCAGACGAGCTTTTCATGACGGGTGCCACAGCTCTCAGACCATGTCCTTGCTTTACAGGCAAAGGGGGTGCAAGGCAGGGCAGAGCCTCTGTTTGGTACAGGAGTGGCTCAGGGTTACACCAATCTCTGCAAACATCTCCTTCTGCTGTTGCAGGGGGCTGAAGGACCAGCTGATCCCCATTTTGGCTAACATCCTGGAGGCAGATCAGGAGAAGTGCTGGGGATTCGACCAGTTTTTTGCAGGCACCAATGACATTTTGCACAGGATCGTGGTGGACGTGTTCTCCCTGCAGCAGGCTTCCTCCCACCGCATCTACATCCACTCCTACAACACGTAAGGCTGTGTTAAAAGCAAATTTGGGAGTCAAGCTCAGGAGCTTCAGCCCCTCATTTCAGTAGGTGAACCTTGGGGCAGCAGCTTTCCCTTTGCACCACACCTAAACCAGGTTAAAACAAACCAGGCCCAAACGAGAGCTGTGGGCACACAGAGAACCCCAGGGAGGTATCCAAGGGGCTCCACTGACTTTGTGGGATATTTTTCTAAGAGAAAATATCAAAATTCTGGTATTTTGAGAGCGGCAGGCTGCTAAAGTGATGGAAATCTGAGCACTCACCTCCTTGCTTGTCCCCCCATCCTTTCATTCCTTTTCCATTTCAGTACCACCAAGTTTTTAGACGCTGTCTTCAAACAAACAAATGTAGTCCCTCACCACCAAGAGTATTTTTTTGAAGGACACCTGTATGAGCTGGATCCTAACCTACAGGCTCACAGTTTCTGCAAGACCACAGAGCGCAGCCCCCTGACCTTGCTGAGCTCTGCTGAGCAACCCGAGGATGTGGTGGGGGTCCGATACAGAGACCGTGAGTGCTGGTGGCTGCAGATGCTCATGGCATGAGGGTGGGCGTCACAAGAGGGGTTTGCCTCAGTTGTTATCCTGAGAGATTCCCATTCCCCATCCCAGTGATGGGCCCGTTTCCTGGATGATCCCAGGTCTTGATGCCTGGGCAATGTTGGACCCCGACCCCAGTTCCCAGCAGGGTTCCCAGTTCACCAAACTGGTCCCCAGGTCCTGGACCAGTGCCAACCGGTGCTGCTCCCATTCCCCACTGCCAGGTGGTGCCAATCCCCACTCCCAGTACTGACCCCGATTCCCAGCAGTGGTGAGTGCTGGTTCCTATTCCTAATGCCAGTTCCCATTCCCAGTGCCAATTCCAGATCCTGTTTCAGGGCAGGAGCTGGAGGGATTAAGCTGCTGGAACAGGATTAAGAAGCTGCAGGGTCAGTTTTCCCCTGCCGTGTTCTGGTGCTCCCCGGCCACGCTCCATACAGGGCTTTGCAGGCAATTCCTGCCTCCATCCATGCTCCCTAAATCCCTTGGAGGGCTGCACTGAGCCTCCAGCACCGCAGCAGCTCCTGTGCCCGAGCTCCTGAGCAGCTCCAGGGCTGGTTTGGTGGCTCTGAGGTGTCCACAGTGACAGCTCAGGAGCTCCTCAAAGCCCCCTGACTGCCGTCTGTCCTTCCAGCGGCACTTGAGTTCCCCAAGTTTGTCCCCAAGGTGGACGTGGTGGCCGACTGCAGTGCAGCCAAGGTAGGAGGGGGTGCCTGAGGGTTTGGGGAGGGGGGTTGGTGCAGGCTCAAGGCCACTTCTTTGGTGCCCTTTGCTTTGCAGAGCGCGGTGGGCGCTGCACACCAGACCCTGCGCATCGGGCAGGCCCTGCGGCGGGGCCGGGAGCTGCTGGCCAGGGGTCTCCACTGGGTGATGTGAGTGACAGGGACACCCTGGGGGTGGGTGGCAGAAGGGGGGACGTGTCCCTTGCCAGCGCCAGGAGATCTGGGTGTTCAGGTCAAACACTCAGGGTTTTCCAACCTCTTCAGCGGGACCACTGGGGATGGTGGGATTGGGGTGCTGGGATACTGGGAGGGAGCACGACATAAAGACCGGGATGAACCCACAGAGGGGACACAAGTGCCAGGCTGTGAGGAGGCTGCACCTGTAGGAAAATACCCCTCGGTGTTGTGGGGATTCTCCTGTCCCCACTTGTTAGTTTTGGGTCACTTTTTTCAGCTTAGGAGATGCTGAGGAAAAAGCATCCCTATTATCATCATTATTATCATTACCATCATCATCATTGTGCATATCGCTGTGGAAGGTGTCCCTGCCCATGGCAAGGAGTTGGAACGAGATGGTCTTTAAGGTCCCTTCCAACCCAAACCACTCCATGATTCCATGATGATTTTCACTGTCCTACCCATTTCCTTCAGGGCAGGAGCCTCTTGAGGAGGACCAAAATGCAGGAGCTGAATCTGATTTTAGGTGCATTTTCTCACAAGCAGCCTGAGAGGAGCCACCAGCAACATCCCAACCCCCACCACACGCAGCTGGCCCCGGGATGGAGTTTGTGATTCCAGGGAGCCTGTGTTGGACAGGCTGTTTTCTCTCTTGGCAGAGGGGACCTGAAAACAGAGTGCTCGAGGATTTTGGAGCAGAGGAGGGGGGCTCTCTCAGTGCTTGCCTGCCTGCAGCTCACCGAGGTGAAGACCCACGTGCTGTAAGTGTGGCCTTGCAGGTGCTGGGCTGTGGCAGATAAGATATGGGCCTCTCCAAGGTAAATAATCAGAAATGAGGAAAATTCCAGGAATAAGCTGGTAGCAGGGAGGTAGGAGGCTTTTTCACTGCGTGTTGAGGCTGTGGGAAATGAGCCACTCTGACTGCTTATTCTTTTTTACTTCTGTTTTTAATGATTAGCCCCTGGTTTCACAGGAGCCCAGAGTTAGTCCTGGCTGTGGCTCCTGCTCCAGGTTTTTCTAATTGTTACAGCCCATGAGCTGCAGAGTAAGTGCAGGAATGAGACAGGACTGCTGCTCCAGCTGGGGGGAAAGGGAGAAAAAGCTGAGTTAAAATCAGGGGCGGGAGGGCACAGCTGCCAGGGCCCCTCGGGGGTCTGGCCCCATCACCAAGCCCGCTCCCTGCCAGGGTGGCAGCCCATGGTGCTGCATTCCCAGGGATCCAGCATCCCACCTCACACCTTCCATGGTGAGATACCTCACTTCCCTTCAAGAGTCTCCACTAATGGAGATGAATTACAGAGGACCCCTGGGCTGCCCTTGACCTTCCCATTCCCCACATACCCATAACCCTGGGGGAAGCTGAACCTGTTTAACCTACAGCAACTCACGGGTGTGTCGCTTTTCTGTTTTGTTGTAGTTGTAGTGGAAAAATTCTTTTCTGCTGGGTTGCTGTTCTTTTATTCTTTGTCATTTAGCAAGTCTCTTGATTTCCATTTCATCTAAAAAAACCCAGGGACACATGGTTCCCATTGAGTTCAGGGGGATTAGAGCAGGGCTGTAGTGCCAAGAGCAGCAATGCTGCAGCTGGATGCTCTGGCTCATCCACCCCTTCCAACACGCTCTGGATCAGGAATATTTCTGCTGACTTAGCCAGTGTGCCACGCTCAGCCCGACAGCAACTGAGCTGGCCTAAAGCCAGCGGGTATGAAACCAACAATTTTGGAACAAATTGGACACAACAGGGTGAGTTTTCACCAGATCAGCACTTTGCATCCTGTGGCTCAGACCTGTTGGGTATAACTTGGGTGAGTTACTGCCCGAGGAAACCACCTCCCAGCTCTCCAGGAATCCAACACTGGCTCCACCACGGGGTGGATTCTCTTTGCCCAGGTGATGGCTGCCTCTGGCTTATATTCCTCTTAAGGAATATTAATTTTCTGACTTTCCTCAGGTACGAGTCTGTTCCTGCAGGCAGTGGGGTGCCAGCTGTGATGGACATGGCCATGGTGAAGACAAGGCTGCAGAGGGTGAGCCCCCCGGGTTGAGGAGCATCCACAGCTTCCAGAGGTGCTGGTCCCAACTTCTTCTCCTCATCCACAGGTCGCTGAGGAGCTCTCTCAGTGCTCCCACAGCATCTTTGACTTCCAAGGGGCACTGGATGGGATTCTGTCCGAACTGGTGAAGGACAGGCAGCAAGTGCACGAAGACAAAAGGTTTGTGGTGAAATCCCTGATGCCACTTTGCTGTTCCCAGCTGGATGGAGCAATTCCACTGTGTGACCCGTGCAGGGCCATGCACAGCCCTCCCTGCAAACATCAGTGATGTCCCCACACACAGGCATGGGCAGCAGCAGCAGTGCCCCCGAGTTACAGCGTGCTCAGATTCCACCCCAAAGTGCTAATTTCACCCCAACCTCACAGCCTTCCTCTCATGGGCCCTCACACCTCCCTCCCTGTCCCATTCCAGCATCCAGCAGATCGAGTGCTGCCTGGAGAAGATGCAGCTGATCTACAAGCAGTTCAAGAAGGCCAGGACATGTCTGAGTGAGTGCTGGGGACAGGGGACACGGGGTGTGGGGCTTGGCAGGAATGTCCCTGCACTGCTGGAGAAATGGATGATCTCAGTTTGCTGGGTTCAGCAGTTATTTCATAGAATCATCGAACCACAGAATGGTTTGGGCTGGAAGGGACTTTATAGATCATGTATTTCTGTGCCATGGCAGTGGCCCCAGGGGCTGAGACCTGTAAATCCCCGGGAGTGATTTCTGTGTGTTGGGAATTTGCCCGTTTATTGGGTTATGAACAGGAAAACGTGTGGTGAGTGGTGACCTGTGTCTTTCCTCCCCAGGGCTGGGCTACAACGAGGAACAAATACACAAGCTGGATAAGTGAGTCCCAACCCTCTCCCCTTTCCAGGACCTGCCCCTTGCTGTGTCCAGGCCAGTGTTTGGTGGTTCTGATTGAATCCTAAAGGGATATAAAATGTTCCCTGGTCACCAGTGTTGTCAGAGGGCACCTCTGAGCGGTTCCTGTGATGGTTCAACCTTTCACAGTGAAGTTTTCAAACTATTTCGGATGAAGATGTGAGAGAACCTCTGCAGAGGTGGGGACAGGGAGCTGCTCTTGGGCCAAATCCCTGCCCTGGATGTGGGGATAAGCACATTCCAGCCTATTGCTCACACAGGACTTAGTTTTTATTCGTTGAGATACTTGTCTCAGTATCCCTGCTTTCCCATCTGCTTGGGTTGGAGTGGCAGTGAAGTGCCTGATGGTTTGCATACCTTTGGGGATTTAACACAGCCAAGAAATAAAATGCGCACTTCAAAATACACCAGGAATGGTGAAATTTCACAGGCAGCTCCTTTATCTTAATGTTCAGTCTAACCTCGAACTCCAAGGCAAAGACCTCTCAGAAGTGCCCTGAGGGGATGACAGTCCAACTGGGCATCCCCCCATGTACCCCAAAACCTCCTGCTCCTCTTCATCACAGTTAGGGTTTGTTTCCTTCTATAATACTGATCCAGAATTCAGTCCTGAGCATCCAGCCTTCTTTTTCTGGAGCCAGCTTTAGGTCTGCCACATGAGCTGTGATGTTCGTTTTCATCCACATAAGGAAATAAATGGTGTTCTCTCTGCTTTTCCTGGTTTTAGGATGAATTTAGGGAACCTGGCCAGGAAGGTTCTGTCGATTTTTCAGAATGACTGTGTCCAGCAATACCAGGAGACCCTGGCCCTCCACAGCAGCAGGATGAGGTACCAGCCCCCTCTGGGGCTTTTGGGGCTCTGGCTTTGGGACCCTGGTGTGGATGGGAGAGGGGACTTTCCAGTAACCCACCAAAGGCCAGGGCTTCCAAGTGCTCTTTGCCATGGATCAAGTGCTGACATGGGGATGGAGATGATAATGTCAAACCCTCAAAGCAGCATCTCTGTGCCTGCTGGAAATCCCACTGTGTGGGCTGGCTCTCAGGTATTTCTGCCCTGTTATTTAAATTTTATTTTTCAAAAAAGCCCCTAAACTTGTAGCCTGAGTTCAAGGAGCTGTTTCCTCCCTCCGTGGTGGGGAGAGGTCATTTTACCAGGACAAAATTGCTATTGAGACAAAGAGATCTGCTTACTGGGAATGATTTTCTGTTAAATGGTGCTTGGGGAATAATGCAAAGAGCAAATTACCCTGCGGTGACTGAGAGCAGCACAGAGCGGGGAGGGGGAGGCACTCGGGGATGGTGCAAGAATCAGATTTTCATTGCCAGGTTGCTTTTAGAGAGGAGCATCCCTCCCCTGGGCTGCCAGTGTGGGCAGGAGTTTCTGGAATGCCTTAGAATTAAGCCCAGCTTTTCACCTGGTCCTGTTTTGGATGGGGAGTAGCCCTGTGTAGGATTTACCAGCGGGGGGATTTTTAGGCTGGAAGTTTGTTGACCTGTCCTCTCCCAGCCTTCTCCCATTCCCAGCCCCAGCTTCTGCTGCCGGGGGTTTCCACGCTGCAAACCCTCACCCACGGGCAGATTTCACTTCAGGGACAGGAGCTGTGTCCCACAGTCCCTCCCCCCCCCCACCACATCCCACCTTGGCTTCACTGGGAATCGGGGTGAGATTCCTCTGGGTGTGGAGCTCCATGAAATCCATTTGCACAAGAGCAGGGCTTTACCTCTGCTCCCAGGGAGGAAAAAAACCTTCTTCATGTTTTCCTGGAGTATTTTTATACCTGTTTTTCTGTCCTTATGGAGAAAGCACCATGAGTCACAACTGGATATTTTTATTTTGTTCTTACTTCAGTTTTAATTGTCCTGTTTTGGGTTGTTTCCTGCCACAGTTTGCAGTGTGGTGGCTGTTTTTTGTTTTTTTTTTTTCTGGGGACTGGAGGTGGATCGTTCACCTGAAATATTCTTTCCTTTGTTTTTTTTTTTAAACTCAAAACAAACTTTCTTTTTTTTTTTTTTATTTCATATACAACTCAGGACCAAGGAGCCTTTTTGGTTAATTCTCAACCCTCCATGGCACACAAAGGACCATCCTGTGCAGAGCTGCTGGCAGAAGGGATGGGCCTGAGCTGTCTCTCTTACAAGCAACTTTCCCCTAATTAATTTGCTATTAGTGTTGTTTGGATAACTTGGGTGCAGTGGCTGTTAGCAGAGCTGCAGCTGTAATTACAACACTGCCGTGACACATTTGCTTTCCTTCAGGATTTTAACTTGGATCCAGAAACCTTCGCAGAAAGCGGCGTTGAATTAAAACACGTGGAAAAAAACATTAAGGATCCACACTGATGCCAAACACTGACTGGGAATTTTGCCCTTGATTTTCTACCCAGGAAAGTTTGTGAGATAAAGAAGCAGCTGAAGAGGCTCAGCAACCGCATCAGCACCTGCAGCGTGGAGATGATGGAGTGCCAGGACTGCCTGCAGAGCGTAGGTGTCCACGGGGTCCTGCCAGGGGTGCAGCTCCACAGTCTCTCCCTGCTCCCTGAAAATGCTCCTGCTCCCCTTTCCCAGCTCCCACTGGATGCATCAGCACCTGGGTTAAGCGGGGACACCCTGGAGCATTTTTAAACAACTTGCTGCAGTTCTCTGTGGCTGATCCACACTGGAGATCTTGTTTTGCCCCACAGTGTGGGCAGGGAATGGGGAAACCTTTGGCAGTGGCAGCCCTGGGCCCTGGGATTGCCTGGCACAGGGAATCTGCACCCAGTACATGGAATTGCAGTAGGATAAAAACGGTGCTTCACCTCCAGCTCCCACAATGCACTGGCTGATGAGCTGGGCACAAACTCCTGGGAGATGTCCTGGTCCTTTGGTTATTTTATTTTGTTTGTCCTGGATGTGCTGGGTGGGCTGTCATGTCCTGGGGAGGTGCTGCATCCCCTCGGGGTCAGACCCCCTGACTGGGGGGGCTCCCAGGTCTCTCCATCTCCGCAGGCCCTGGACAGGTTTCTCAAGATGGAGAAATGGAGCTTGGCCCCAGTTCCTCCCGTGCCTTCCCCCGTCCACCTGAGCCAGGCACGCCAGGAGATGGCTTTTAGGTGAGTCTTTTGGAAGAGAGGGATTTGGGGACAGCCCAGCACCCCTGGGAGAAGCAGAATCTCCTGCTGCTCATCCCCTGCAGTGGGAAGAGGGCTCTGTGTCCACAGCTGGGTGTGATCCCTGCTCTGTGAGCCGTGGGACATCCCAGCCCTTCCGCAGGAGGGGCTCCTGTGGGAAGCAGGGGCTGAGCAGCGCAGGAATAAGGAGCTGGTTGTGTCCCTGCAGGATGCAGGAGCTGCTGGAGCAGATGAGGTCAGTAAGCTGTGATCTCCAGTTCAACAACAGCATCATTGAGCGGTGAGTAAGAGCACCCAGAGATGCTGCTCCAAGCAGTGGTTCCTGCTCCTGGCACCCAGAGGTGGCCACGCTGCCCCAGGAGGGGGTGGTGGGTCTGGGTGGGTTCCCTGGGGAGCCCAGGGCTGAGCTCCAGCGTGGGGAGCTGTGCCTGGTGCTGGGCTGGTTCAGGGAGGGGTTTAATGACACCAAGTTTACATCGTGGTCTGGCAGCAGGAGAGTTTCTCTTCCTTGGAGGTTTAGCCATGATCCTCTGCAAAGCTATGTCATTTCTGCACCCTCTTTCCAGCCTTTTCCCTGTGCTGCCCAGCTGGCTGCCATGGAGAAGTAGATGCTTTCTCTTTCTGTACGAAACTCTGTGCAAAACCCAGCATGCACTGCTGGAAAAGCCCCTGATTTTCCTCCTCTGCAACATTTTTTTTTTGGGGGGGGGGGGCTCTAAATGCAAATCGACAGTAAGAATATGCACATCACAATGTCAGAGAATTTTAAAAGGAAAAGAGAAGTTGGGAATTCACCCCAGCCCTGTTTTTATAGGACCAAGTGTGTTGTTGCAGCACATCCACTGTGAATAATGGGATAACAAAGGTCGTGTTTGCTTTCTATATGAAGAGCTTATCCCAAAAGTCATGGCAACAATCCCAAAGATTAGTGGGTGGCTCACACTGTGGTTTGGGATTGCATGTGCCCAGGTAACTGTTCTCTAGCCTAAAGCCTTTGGTTCTGTCCCTGCAGGTTAGGAGGGGCTGCCCCCACTCCTGGCGTTTGAGGGACGCTGGGAATGTGAAGCTGCTGAAGCAAAACCACTTCCCACCACAGGGCACTCCCAGCACCTGGGGAGCCATCGGACATCGGTGCTGGAAGAGCTCTCTGTGTCCTACCTCTCTGCTCCAGCACTTTTGCACGTTCACCAGCATTAGCTCTGAGTGCCTTGAGCCTTCGGAAGCTTGACCAGAAAACTGAGTGGGGTTTTATTTTTCTTTATTTTAAAAAGTGCGTGAAGGACTCCATGGTTTTCGGGCTTCTCTGTATCACCATGTCAGAGGAAGAAAAGGCTAGACCTTTAATCTTCTTACTTTTTTAGGGATTATTCCCACTTTTAACATAGTTCTGCTCCCTGAGGCTTCATGGAGTGGGGCAGGAGGGATGCTGATGGATGAGAGACTGGATCCAGCCCAGGAGGCGATGGCACAGGGAAGGTGGAAGTCACAGCCCATGGGGCACTGCAGCTTCTCCTCCTGCTTCAGGGCTTCACCTCGGCCCAGCCCCGTGCCTGGGCTGCTGAGGGCTGTGGGAGGGGGAAGCCGAGGGAGGATTCTCCTTTTTGGTACATTTCTATAAATATGACCGAGTTTTGTGGACGCACGTGGGGGCTGTGCCTTCTCCAAACAACCACGGACTGAAAACGTGGCTCCAGCTGCCAAACCCAGGGGTGTTACTGAATGCCAAGGGAAAAATCTCAGATGAAAGGGCTCCCATGAACCCTCTCCAGTCAGGAGAAAGCAGGGATATTCCTTTTGCTTTTAGATGAAAGATGAAAAGAAATCCCAAGCGGCCACCCCGCTGTTAACACGCAGGTGGAAGGATGTGCTCCGCCTGTGGAGGTGGCAGAGCAGGGATGGGGACAGGAGGGACCCAAGGAGGTGCTCTGTGGGGGTGACTGGGAGCACTTGGACTGCCTGGGGAAGGGCATTCCCAAAACACTTCCCTCCTGCTGTGCTCCAGAGAAATAAGGATGGAGAGAAAACATTACCTCCCACCTTGTTGTCCCTCGGGAAGCAAACAGAGAACTGCGGGAGGATCCTGGTGCTCTACCTTGGGGATGTCCCAGCTCTTTGTTTGGGGCAATCATTCTGCTCTGATTCTCCTGCTGTTTTTTTGGTTTTGGGTTGGATGAGGAGCCATAATCTCCCGGGTATCAGGCAGCAGCAGCGTGAGGAGCAGTGATATGGGATGCCTGGGATCTCGGGAGCGGGAGCATTAGATGGTATCAGGGAGACATTCATAGGAAGGGTCAGTCACACCACCCCTCACCCACCTCTCCCTGCCCATCCCCAGCGTGATTTATGGGCTGTCACCTCGATCCCACCCCTCCCAATCCCATCCCAGCTGCATCCAAAGCCGGGCACGGCAGCAGCTTGACTTTCTTGTAAGAACATGCCAAGGGTGCCCAGGAGCTCCCCCTGCCCAGCAAACCTTCCCCAGTGGAATCTGGCACCAAACCTTCCCATTTGTTTTAATTATGAAAACCAACATCCTGAATGTCAAACCCATCTATTTACTGTAGAGAGGTGGAACTAAGCCATCGCTTAAAAGCTTTTCTCCTACCAATTATTTTCCAGGATCCTCCTGGTTTTCTAATGAACATTATTTTAAATCCAGCTCGACTTCACTGATATTCCATGCAGGAACAGGGCAGGGAGCCCAGGCAGGGTCTCCTGCTGCACTTCCTTGGATTCAGTGGAGCTGTGCTGACTCGCACCAGCTGAGCATTTGACCTGGAACATGTTTGGCTTCAACAGAAAGGGATTTATTTCTTGGCAAAAAGAAAAAAGAGTTTTTGCTAATAGCCCTTGTCATGCTTAAACTGCCGTAACGCAGCAGCTGCAAAAGGGACTCCTGGAATCCAAATGGAACTGGAGTTTTCCTGCCAGTGTTAATTAGTTGTTTTCTCCACCCCCCTCCCCCCACCCCCCCTGCCCCCGCCACCCCCGCCAAATATTTTAAGCCATGGCCTAAAAGAGCTTCATGTGCTGTCAGTTCTGAATACCTGCAGAGACAGATGAGAAGGATAACAACTATGACAGGCCTCTTGTGCAGGTTTGAGCCAGATCTTCCTATGGGGGCAGAAAATATGACATTTGTTTAGTATTTTTGTGCCCTGCTGCTGCAGAATAGAGACTGAAACTGTATCTTGGGATGGCACTGGGAAAACAAAAGTCTAGAATGGCTTTGGTTTCCCAGCCAGGTGCCAGGTAGACCTTTACCCTCAGAAAGGTCATTTCCTTTCTTGCAGGTGATTCTTGATACAATTAACAGTCTGAGGAGAACATAGGATAAAACTCCCAAGTTTTTGTGAAACAATTTACTGAGGACTAAATCTGCTGCTGTTTTCAAGCAGAAGCAGAGGAGGCATGAAAGTGAATCAGGACCCTGAATGGGGAAGAAGAAAACCTTCCAAAAATTAATCTTGCTGCTTAGCACAGAACAAAACTGGAATTTCTCAAGCTGCATTATTCCTCCTTTGGTTTGAAGCTCTTATTAGAGGCTGCTTATGGCACTAGTCTGCTGTAATTCAGAGCCAGTGTTTTAATCCAGCCTTCAAATTAGAATCCTTGAAAAGGATTTAGATATCCTTGGCTTATCCTGTCCTCGGGAGTACGTAGGAGATGCTAAATTCGGCTTCCCCTGAGCCCAGAAACCAGGATTCACCCAGCCCAGCTCTGCACTCACTGCAGCCACCTCTCACCTGGAAACCAAGGAAATATAGGGGCAATTCTGTCTGAATTGATGTATTTCAAACCAATACGAGTGAGAGCAGCAGAAAAGGCCAGTCGTGTCCTGCATGACTCAGGGTGATGTGTCACCCTGCTCATAGTCTGAGCTCCATCCAGACACGGAAAAGGGGCAGTGCCGGCCAGCAGGGAATCATTTGAATATCCAGCCCAGGTGCTCAAAGGAGGGAGTGGCAGAGGACACCCAGGCCCAACCCCCTCCATTTGTGCCCCCCAAATCCTCCTGTGCCCAGGATCGGGGGGGGGGGGTGGGGTCCCAACAGCTCCGCAAGCACCGGTGTCCTCTGAGCTGCAGCGCTGGAGCCCCTTCAAAATCCGGCCACAGCGTTTTCCCTTTCCCATTTCCTTCAACCACAGGTACCTCATCTGGGGGAGATAATTCCCCTCGCACCGCCCCGGAGCCCGGCGGTCCCTGCAGTGGGGAGAGGGGATTTATTTCAGCTGATCCACGCACTCGCGTGTGCCCCAGCCCTTTCTAGCGTGGTGTCCCACGCGTGATCTGCCTCATCCCTTGTGGACAAAGCCCCGGGACGAAGCTGGGAAAGTGGCTGCTCTCCGGCACCAGACGCTGCGGAAAGCCCCCGACTCCGCTTCGCGCTGCGGGACCCACCCGTGGGGACCCCAGACCCCGCGGGGGTGACCGTCCCGTGGGGAGAGGTCCCCCCGGAGAGGGGATTTCCACAGGGGAAGCTATTACGGGAAGATTCCCACGGCGCGGGGAGGGGAATCCCACTGCGGGCAGCGTTTCCACGAGGAAGCATCTCACGGGAGTGGCCCGTGGGGGAAGCTCCCACCGACAGTCCGGGGAGGGGGTCCCCACGGGAGGGGCGCCCAGAGGGGCCGGTCCCGGTTCCCACCCCCGCCCGTGTCTCCTCCTCCTCCCTCCCGCCCTCCCTCCCTCGTTCCCGGCCGGGCCCAGGCGCCTGCGCTGCCCCGCTCCGAGCCCATGGCA
>JAWWEU010000076.1:2483864-2499019 GCA_035583155.1 Acropternis orthonyx | reverse complement strand
CATCCCCGGCGGGGCGCGGGGGGCGCGGCGGCTGCGGCGGCGCGGGGGAGCGCCGCGGATGCTGCCGGACGTGCGGAGCATCTTCGCGGCTCCGCGGGAGCCCCCCGAGAGAGACCGCGGCCACCGCTTCGCCCCCCGGCTCCCGCGGCGCGGCTGGTGCGACCTGTGCGGGGAGGCGGTGCGGGAGCGCGCCCTGCGCTGCGACTGTGAGTCCCGGAGCCCTGCCTGTCCGCTCTTTGCCTGTCGCTTGCCTTCACCCTGCCTTCGCCCGGCTGTCCTGCACCCTTGTCCTGCCCGCATCTCCGCCCGGCGCAGCCGTCCCGCATCCCTCGCCCCTGCCCGCACTCCTGCCCCCCGGACCTTCTGCCTCACCTTCCCCGCATCCCTGCACCCGCCCCCCCCAGACTCCTGCCGGGCCGCCCCTGCCTTCCCCGGGTCGGTCCCGGCTCCAGGAGGGACCGGGCCGGGGGTCTCCGGATGCGGGCGGTGGTCGCGGTGCTACCGGGAGGGGTTTGGGAAATGCGGGTTTTTCCAGGAAAGTGGGGATGGTCAGACCGCGGGCGGGGTTGGCATCGGCTCTGGGCAGCAGCTCGGGGTGGGCAGGGAGGGGCGATGTTTGGGAAGCTTTACGGTGAGGGGTAAAGTTCTCTGGAATCATCACATTTGCCTGTGGCTTTGCCCCAACTCCTGCGGGGAAGAGTGTTCGTGCCAGTGAGGTGCACTGAGGTGCCCGTCTGGGGCGAGATCCCTGCTCGGCAGGAGAGATTGATGTGTGGGGAGGGACACGGAGGGACCGAACGAGGTGACTTAGCGTGTCCCGGGGTGCTGCTCTCGCTCCTTGGAAAGGTGTGACCCGTGTTAGTTGTTGCAGGTGGGGGAACCGGGAGGTTTGAGCAAACCCGGGTCGGGGATAACTCGGCGGCAGCGTGTGCTGAACTCTCTGCTGGCCGTGGAACTGCTCCTTTCCAGGTCCCTCAGGCTGGGGGGAAACTTCCCTTTTGGGATAGAACTGAAGTGCTCCAGTTGGGCTTGAGGGACTTCAAAATTTGCTGATCGGGGTCAGCTGAGACTCGATTTTCTGCAGAAGTTGTTAATGCTGATGCCATTCACGCAAGATCCCCCGGACCCGGGTGGTGCCGGTGTGGAGGGCAGGTAGTTGGTGCTGGTGATAATTTGGGAACGGTCTGTGTCCCACCATGGGCTCAGGGGCTGGAGGAGCCGTCATTGCTGATGTTTGGGGGGTTATGCCAGGCACGTGCTGTAGCACCGCCCTCACCGGGGCAATTAGAGCCTCGCTCAGCCAGTTCTGGTTCTTACGCTTGGCTTTCCTTAGATTATGAATCAATTAAATGTTTCTGGTGGTGATTTGCATGGCGCGGTGCGAGCAGGGCTCTCGCAGATGCCTCCTGGTGCCGTTCGCAATGAAGGGCAATTGGGAGCGACAGTCGCACCATATGGCCCTGCTGCATCGCATTAAGGGTTTGGCCCTGATTGCTGTTAATTAAATGTAACCCAGCCGTCACCACAACGTGACACGGGGACACGCCGGGGCCGGGGAACTCGCTGTGCGGGGCGTTGTTTGAAGGATGGGGGTGTAAATCTGTTTTCTGGGGTGCATCTTTGCTTTCTGCCTGCTGTTTCTGATTAACGCCCTCAAAACCTGGGAAGGGCCAGATTATTCCCTGGGGGTGGCAGCTCAGCTGTGTCTGGTGCACTGGAGCAAATGTGTGAATGACTGTCCTTAAAGAAATAGCAGGTTTAATAAAAACAAGGTTTATTGGAAGGCAAACAAACTTTGCCAGGGCTTTTGTCTTTCCTGGAAACCCATCGCAGGGCTCAGGTGCAAGATGAGGTATTGGGCTGTGTGCTTTGAAATCCTGACCTAAAGTACAAATTCACAGAATTTTGTGGTGTTGCAAAACACTATAAATAGTTGTTTTGAGGGACCTCTCCTCTGGCAGGATGTTTTCCATAGTTATATTGAAACAGATCTTAAATAGCTCTATTTCCCTTTTCATTTCAGAGAATTATTCAGACTGTGGGAGTAGTTCTGTCTCAAAAAACTCCCCAAACAACCAGGATGGGGGAGAGGGACACTTAACATCATCTGCATTCCCTGTCATCCCAATAGTGATTCCCATTAAAATGCCTGGGAGCTGCAGACGGGTGTGCTCTCCTCCCTTGGTGAATATTTCTTTTTCTTCTGATACAGAGTTGCTGCTTGTTTGCTTTTGACTTGCAGCCTGAGGATACTTGGGGTTTTGTTTGTACATTTCTGGCCTATTTTTATTTATATCAGATCTGGCTGTGTTTAGTAAAATGGGAAAGCGGTATTTATTTATTTGTTTATTCTGTATTTATTGTTCAACCTGGAGAAAAGGAGGCTCAAGGGGGACATTTTCGCTCTCTCCAACTCCCTGACAGGAGGGGGTAGCTGGGGTGGGTCGGGCTCTGCTCCCGGGGAACAAGGAATAGAACAAGAGGAAATGCCCTCAAGGGGTACCAGGGGAGGTTCAGGTTGGATATGAGGGAAAATTTCTTCCTGGGAAGGGTTCTCAAGCATCGGAAGGGGCTGCCCAGGGAACTCCCATGTGGGATGTGGCCTCTGTGGTTCCTCTTCCAGCTGGGGTTCTGGCTGGTAGGGGCGGGGGCAAGTCCTGGAATCAGGACAGTGATCCCCTTGGATGGCTTTCCTTGGGCATGTGATGGGTTTGGCCTGTCCTGCATCAGCCTCATGGAGGCAGCAGACAGGTTCTTACTGAGGTTTCAGCCCAAGTCCTGCCCCGGGGTGCTGCACTGGGGCTGGTGCAGATATCTGAGACGTGCTTTTATTGGGAGTGTCTGGGTCTGTCCCCTGCGTGACAGACATCCAGCATGCTGCTCCCACTGGCATCAGTGCGAAGGGATGGGGAGATGGGAGCTTGGGAGTGACTGCCCCAAGCCATCCTGCTGGCATTCCTTAAAAATCCTTCTTTCCAGTCTTGGGAGGGAGTGCACTTGGGCAGGTGGAGTAGCTGTGCCATTTTATGCTGTGTCTTGAGTATCTCCTATCTAATGTGTGTGGCTTGGTGTCAAAGCCTGAGTCAGTATTAAAGTAAATAATCTCAGTGTTGGAGTGTGAATGTGTCTGTGCCACTGCCAGCAGCTTTTCCTGGGAGAAGGGGGCTGGATGGGCAGGTTGTAGAGGTGCATCTTTGCCATGGGGGTTTTTGGTGTGTTCTGGTGGGGCGGGTGCAGTTGTTGGGTGTCGTGGTGACTAACGCAGCTTCAAAGCACTCGGTGCGTTTTATTGGGCTTTGGGACAGCAGATAAACAAGGCTGGGCTTGGCACTGCAACAGCTTCCTGGTGGGAAGGGTGGACACTGGTGGGCAGTGGTGGGTCGGGTTTGGGGGATGGCTCAAGTGCTTCCCTGGCTCTTGGTGTCTCTGATGACCAGGGTGTTACCAAGATAGGACATTACTGGCTGAAGTGCTTCTTTACAAGAAAATCCCTGCAGCTTCCTGTGCTTCCCTGTGGGAAGGCCGGTTGTGAGGCACTGCCTCGAGGGAAACCTCAGAGCACATCCAGCACCTGATGCTCTCAGCGGCAAATGCAGTGGCTCCTGAAGTAGCTTTTGATCTGTAGGTCTTGCAACACGGATCTGGTTCAGTAAAGCACCTCAGCGTCCATCTGGGTTTATGCCTCTGGTCCGAAGCCACCCTTAATCTCTCAGAGCAGCTCATTCTGTGTTCAAGTTCTGCTCTGAATCAGTCCCTGTTTCCTTAAGGAGGGAGCTGGTAAAACTCCATTTCTCGTTCTAGTTTGTAGAGCAAACTACAGTTCTAATGTTACTTGTTCCCAAGTATATGTTTGCTTAAGATAACAAATTCTTTAACAGGCCCAGCCTGGCTGGGACGAGGCTCTGCTCACACCACTGAAGCTCTCCAGGACATGGAGGTTTTTCGTGTCTCTTCTTCCAACACATCCTCCCACACTCAGACGCGCCTCTCGTCTGGCCACTGTAAATAATGATTGCTAACAGTACAGGGCCCGCAGTACTTTGCGTTTCTGTTGCATTGAGCTGATCCAGACAGATTCCTGAGGCTTTTCCTGCTGCCAGGTGACTCGGGCAGGTGGGGATGGTGTTTGCCAGGCGGGTGCTGCTGGGCTTGGGTGAGGGCAGGGTGGGGTGCTGGGGTGTCTCCCGCCCACTGCGGCTCCCCCAGGCAGGGCGTTCGCTTCCCTGGGAGGAGATGGAGGTGTGGGATGGGATGGTGACCTGCCCAGAGCTGTGTGGCAGGATCCTGAGATAGCTCAGGTCTTTCAGGGTCATGTTTCAATGCTGCAATCCAGTCCAGTGCCTTGGGAAGGATTTATGGAGAGACGCACCAGCCGAGGCTCCAGCTCTTGCCTCGCAGGTTAGTTTTTGGGCTGTCTCTTTCCCCTCTCTGCTTCATCCCTGGCCCAGTGGGTTTAGGTGAGTTTGCTGGTCTCAGTGTGGGATGTGCTGCAGAGATGCTGTCTGGGAGTCAGGGCAGTAAGGTGTGATGAAGAAGGTCCCTGTGTCAGCTCGTTGCTTGAGCTGCTTGGTGTGATTTTTTTTTTTTTTTTTTTTTGACTAGTTAAATTCCATCTTTGTTAGTCCCTGTGTAAAAGCAGGAGTGTGTTTTGCAGGGAGCTGGAAACTGGTCTGTTTGTGAGAGGAGTCCTGAGCAGAGAGGGGCTGGTCATGGTGTAGTGGGGACAAAGTAGCAGATCTCAAGTGTGTTGTTAAACTGATGTCCATGTCCCACCACGTCGTTTGACACCTGATATCTTTGTAACTGATACATCACAGAATGGTTTGTGTTGGAAGGGACCTTAAAAATCATCCCTTCCCACCCCCTGCCATGGGCAGGGACACCTTCCACCAGCCCAGGTTGCTCCAAGCCCCGACCAGCCTGGCCTTGGACACTCCCAGGGATGGGGCAGCCACAGCTTCTCTGGGCACCCTGTGCCAGGGCCTGCCCACCCTCACAGGGAGGAATTTCTTCCTTATATCTAATCTAAATCTCTCCTCTTTTAGTTTAAAACTATTCCCCTTGTCCTAGCACTATCTGTCTGTGTAAAAGGTCATGCTCCTTCTTTTTTCATAATGCTGTGATTTTTCTAGATGCTGTGAAAGGATCTAGAAACCTTTGCCATGTGCAGAGTTTAAATCAGTATTATAAATACAGTTTAAATATAAATGTCGTTAATCTCAGTGTTTTCCTTTCATTTAACCTCTGTTTAAACATTGGAGACTTCTTTTCTCCCCCCTAAACTTTAAAAGACCGCAGGGAAAAGCAGCAAAGTGAAGGGAGGATGCTGGGAAGAGACCTCCCAGCGTACGGCTGAGTCCTGTGCTTTCTCTCTCTAATCTCTTCCGTTGGGTTATTTTATCTTATCAACCAAAAAGCCCCAGAAATAGAAAGTTTTCCATGGCTTGCAGGACTAAGCCCAGAGATGCACAGGCTCTGAGCTGCGGCGTGGCCTCATTGCTCAGAAAAAATAAATAAATAAACGCCGTCAAACGGCACCAGGTTGTAAATGGACAATGTCAGGGCTCTATCTCCGTGGGGGAAAAGGCCTCTCGTGGGAGCAGCACAGCTCGCTCCGGTTCATGTTGTATCCCCTTCGGCTGCCTGGATCTGTGTGCCTGGGGAGCTCTGGATCTCCTCTCCCAGGGATGACAGAGGGCAAAGCAGGAGCAGCCTCTTGCTTTGGGCTTGTAACAAAGAGAATCCGCAAAATCTTCGGGCATTTCCCCAAGTCCAAGCCTTGGACCGAGGGGGCGCGGCCGCCCAGGAGGCCGAGCAGGGGGGTCTTGCTGCTCAGAGGTAGGTGGAGTGGGCTGGGGTGTCGGGGCTTTCTGCTGCTCTTTGGGGTGTCCTGTGGCACTGCTGAGCCACAGGAATCCTGCCTGGCAGGTACCGGGGCTGGCACAGGGGTGGCGTGATCTCCTGCCACCACCCCCGTGGCACCAAGTGGCTTTAGCCGTGCTCTGGCAGGAGCACAGGGCGTTGGTGCTGCCACACTTGCCACTCCAAAGGAGAAGTTGCCTGTTGGTAAATAATGGCTCAGGAGCATGTGCTGGCAGCTGGGTTGGTGCAGGGACCTCACAGAGGGGTGGCTGTCCCCTTGTGTGCTCTGGACAAACAGAAACATGCCCTTGGGGTTTGCCTGTGTGTGTGCAAACAGATGAACCCAAACCACCTGGTTTAGACCTAAAACTGGCGAACTTCCAGTGGTGGGGCTGGATCAGTGCTGAGGGGGGTTGTCAGAATGTGCTTTGCAGGAGAACTGAGAGCCTTCCCTGGGGATGCTGATGGTTGTGGTGGTGCCACAGGTGCTGCCCTGTCCCCTCACAGCAGGAGGAGCTGCCTGCCCACTCTCTGGTGCCACAGGGCCACATCCTGCTGCCGTCCCTGAGGTTACCCCAGTGACGTGGGGTGTGGGCAGAGGCACCCAGCCCTTGGGCTCAAGCAGCAAAATCAAACCTCAGCCATGGCCTGCACTTAAAGGTGTGTGTGAGCCCCTGAAGGATTCCAGAGTTTGAATGGGGAGAAATCTCCCTTCTCCAATGTTGTCCCCTTCCAGCACCTGTGGAGCCTCCCTTCTCCCTTTGTCCCCGTTTCCACACGGGTTGGGTTGAATTGAAAGACTCCCCAAGGGGTCTGTGGAACTCTGGAGGTGGGAGTGGGAGGATGACTGGAGAAATCCCTCCCTGGGAGGGTGGGCAGGCCCTGGCACAGGCTGCCCAGAGAAGCTGTGGCTGCCCCATCCCTGGGAGTGTCCAAGGCCAGGTTGGACGGGGCTTGGAGCAACCTGGGCTGGTGGGAGGTGTCCCTGCCCATGGCAGGGGGTGGAATGAGATGGACTTTAAGTTCCTTTCTGACCAAAGCCATTCTATGCAGCCCTTTATTTAGGCATTGAGATGAGCATCTGTGTTGGACTGGTTTACTCCATCCAACTTTGTCCCCCCTGGGAGACTTTATCTGTGGAGAAAGGGAAATTCCCTTCAGCCACCAGAGCTTTTCACAGTACCATGATCAGACTAATTATTTTTTTTTTAAGGAACTAAGTTTCCAAGTGTTCTTTTGTTTAACTGGAATGGAAATTATCTTGAAGTGTAAGTGGAGGCATCCTGCTCTTCTTGGCAAACCCGTCACGTGGCTGCTTCCTAAAGCTGTGCTGGGTTTCTAAAATTAGTGTTCCCTGCCGGATACGGAATGATTAGGTCTGTTAATAGGTGACGGTGACTAAGGAGGTGTCACACTTTAATCCCCTAAAGAAATGACTGGCCACAATGGGCCTGATCCGGAGTGTGCCTGGGATGGCATTCCTGTGGTCCACGTTAGGTGTGTCAGACCCCTTGTTGCCTTTACCCCATGTGCTGGAGCCTTCCCATTCCAGGAGGTCCAGGGGAGCAGGAGGCAGCTCTGAAAATCTGGGACCACACAGGCAGAGGGGACTTTGTGGTGCCAGATGCTCAGGTGAACCCACAGCTGGAGCCTTCTCTGATTGTAACCTCCAGCAAAGACTTGGCAAATGTCCCCTGTTAAAAGGCTGTTCCAGTTGCACAAAAGGTCATGCATTAAATTACTGTGTAACTGCAGCTTATCTCTAATTAGAAAAAAAAAAAAAGGCAAGTCTCCCTGCTTTTCCCCCGGGCTTACTTGAGACAACTGACTCGGAATAGGAGAATGATAGGCAGCTCACGCCAGATGAATGTTAAATGATAAATGATTTCCCTCTTTCCCCTGGAGACTGATGTTCCCCCCCTCAGGCACCAGCTCCCAGCAGAGCTTCAGCTCCTCTCATTCATTCTGGGGCATTAGAGTATTCACCAGAGCTGAGCAGAAATCACTGTTTCCAGAGCAAACATGGGCTATTCCTTTGCTTTCCTGCAAGGCCCAGATATTAAAAACCAATGACCCAAATGCTAAAGGATAAAAAGGAAAAGGCGGGGGGAAAGCAAAGCAAAAAGAAGGGTATTGAAAATACAGCTTGGTGGTTCAGAGTGGGGTCACAGGGCAGGTGCAGGGACAGGCACTCACATCTCTCTGTGGAATGAACTCTCTTGCCTTGGTTTTAGGATTTTTTTTATTTTTTTTTTTTTCAGGTTGGTGACCTCTCTGGAATTTTGGGTAGTGTAGGAATAAATTTAATGCTGTTTGTATGGCAGTTAAAAATTAAAAGGCTCAGATGGGCCATTAAAGTGGAAGGAGGTTATTTGCTGCAGTCAGGTGGGTTTGAAGGAGTTGGGACTTGGAGGGAAAGGGCTGGGGGAGTGATAGCCATGAGTATGGGATAACTGATGCCAAAATGCTGCCCCTCTGGAGCTGTGGGCTGGGGGCAAGCAGGACCCTGTGCCTGAAGGGGTCAAACCTGGGCTCGGCAGTGTCTGTGCAATTCCTTCCTTGAACTAGTTAATATCTGACATCAAGCCAGCATCCAAAAAAAATCAGCTATGCAAATGCCTTGCTGCACCTGGGACAGGAGGTCACAGCCTCTGCCCGGGCTGGGATGTGTCCCTGCCCTCTCCAGGGGTGGATTTCTGGCAGCCTGGAGGTAGGTCCATTCCTTGGTCACTGTAACTGGCCATTGCAGTGTTTGTATTTAGGCCCTGGCACGGGTTGGGCAGAGAAGCTGTGGCTGCCCCATCCCTGGAAGTGTCCAAGGGCAGGTTGGACGGGGCTTGGAGCAACCTGGGCTGGTGGGAGGTGTCCCTGCCCGTGGCAGGGGGTGGAATGAGATGTTCTTTATGTCCCTTCCATCCCGAACCATTCTGTGATTCTGTGATATTTGGTGACCTACAATAGCCTAACCTCTGTCTAACAAAAAGATGTTTCTTCAGTCCTGCTGGTGGAAGGTGAAGGATCCTTTCCACATGCAGTGGCCCACGAGCATCCCTCTGCCCTCTGGCTGGAATCCAGCCCCTTCCTGGGGTTCCCCCATCACCCCTCAAGCCCGGGCTGCAGGTCTGGGTGCCTCACATCTCCTTCTCTCCCCGCAGACTGCAGATACACGTGTCACCAGGAGTGCCGCAGCCTCATCCAGCTGGATTGCCGCCGGCCGGGGCAGTGCCAGAGCCAGCTGTCACCCGAGGGCACCCTGCTGCCCCCCTGCAGCCAGGTACGGCGGGGAGGGGGCTCTGGGGCCACCACAGCCTCGTGGTGACTGGTGGCATCTCCTCCAGAGACCTGATTTCTTGCTGCCAAAGGGGGTTTCCAGGAGGGAGGGCTTGTCAGAGCTCAGTCTGTCGGTGCCGCAGACCCGGGACAGTGTCACCGAGGTGTCACCTGTGGGCACCGTGCCCACATGCCCTGCCTGGGTGGGATAGAGCTTGGATAGGGCATGTGGGTATCCCCCTCCCCTTAAAGGTGTGTGGGGAGGTCTGTTGTGTTTAAAATGCTGCTGTTGGCTGAGCTGCCTGGAGGGAATGGGAGTGGAGTGGTGCCATGCAGGGGTGTTGGTCCCCACTCTGCAGCCTGCCCATGTCCTTGTGCCCTGTGGGGCCATCAGTCCCCTTGTCACATGGTTCGTGTCCCTGTACCTGCAAAAGGAGCATCAACACTGGCATTAAATTGTGTGGGAAGTGCTTGAAAATCAGCAGCAAAGGTGCGCTTTTCCTGCACCACAGCAGAGCACGGATTTCCCAAGGAGTTCTGGCAAATAGCCTTGTTTTAAGAGTTTCAGTAGTCCCAGGGGATGAAGGCTCTGCAGTCTGTGTTAGGGATGTGCAGTAATCCCGGGGTTACTCCGGAAGGCTTAGCTGTTGGTTTAATCCCCGCAGGGTCCCGTGGTGTCTGTCCTGTGAGCCAGCGTGGGTGGGACAGGCTGCAGGGTGCAGGGACTCACCACGCCACAGGAGATGGAAGACACTTAATCCTGGAAGCTTAAGGCATTGCTTAGAAACCTGCCTGGGGTGGATTTGACTTGAAGGGAAGCTTTTCAGTCCCTGTGTTCTCTTGTTAAAATGTTTGGAACAGCTCCCCGGGGAAGTCGTGGAGTCACCATCCCTGGGAGCGTGCAAAAAATCGAGTAGATGTGGCACTTCACTATATGGTTTAGTGGGCATGGCTGAAGGTTGGGCTGGGTGGTCTTGGAAGTCTTTTGCAACCTTCACGATACTGTGTTCTCACCTTCATTGTAACCCTGTGTTTATATCCCTCTTTGTGGAGGAGCTTGATGCGCTCGTGCAGAACTGGAGGCGGAAACCTGTACTTTTCCAGAGAAAATATATGGGGTTTATATTGGGTGTGGGGGGGTTGGTTGTAGTTCATCCTTTGCTGTACAAGGTCTGCTGAGCTTGGTCTTGCTGAGCAGGTGCTGCTCAGAATGAAATGGTCAGGAGGGATCTGGAGCGCGATGGGATTTATCGTCGGAGTTATGTACTACAAAGGGGCTTGGAGTGGGCTCTCCACTGAGCCTTGAGGTGTTTGTATAAGGGTGGGAAGCCAGATTTGTGTGTGTTTACATCTCCCTCGGATGTCTTTGGGCTTCCCCCAGCGGCGTGAGAAAGGCTTGGCTCTCAGGAAAATGAGAAAGGCTTGTTCCGTCTTCAGGGCGATAACACCGGCCGGGGTTATTGATGGGCCCAATAACAAACACGGCACACACGCTCAGCGGCAATCCATCACTCTGACACGGCTCCGGAGGGATCCCAGCCAGGGGGGGAGGCATTTTGTGCCCAGGAAAAAAAAGTGTCTCTCCAATTCCAGCAGCAAACAGAAATCCATAAACCCGTCCCAAAGCCCTGGCCGGGGATGGCACCTCGGAACCCTTGACACAGCAAAGGGCTGGGTGGGATCTCGTTGCCTGTGCCGTGGGAGGATGGGGGTGTGTGGGCTGGTTGGAGGGTTAATGAGGGTAAATCACTGCAATAAAGCTCCATTATTCTTTATGGATAATCAGGGAAAAATCATCTTCAGGTTTACTTGACCCAAGCCCATAAAGCTGAGCACACAGCCATGCTCCTGGAGTGTTTCTGCTGGCCAGGCAGGTTTTGTTGATGGAAAGGAGGAGGATGGAGGGGAAAGCAGTGTCAATGTCCCAGTAGGAGACTAACAGGATACCTGAATATGCTGGCAGGAGGGGAAGGGGATTGCATACTGAACACACAAGAAAAATTAATAGCTGTCATAGTTGGAAGTCATTAAATAGTATTATCAAAATTAGGCAAGCTGGAAGCATTGGAGAAATAACTACTTTAATATCACGTATTTAATGCTGTTACCTTGTAATACCAGACATTAATAATTTGGGCTGTGATCCAGTAAAGTGCTTATAAGTGTGTTACATTTGGGTCCAAATCAGCCTCCCCAGGTGAAATCCAGACCCATCTGATCTTGGCAGCACCAGGAGTTTGGTCCCTGGATTTGGCAGAGCTGGTAAAGTACTTCCACCCGAGAAATGGTCACCAGTGGGTGGGTTTTGGGGGGGCTGATGTCCAGGTAACCATTAAGTAGGGCTGCTGCTGAACCAACAGGCCAAAATTACTTGGTTTTATTTGGTTTGGTTGGCTTTCTTTATGGAGCTGATCTCCCACGCAGGTGGACTGCAATGGAAAAGTGAGGGTCTCTTGGAGAGTCCCATGGAGCAATGCAAGAGGCAGAGCATCCAGCTTCACATGGGGCTGCACCCTGTGAAACTCCTGGCGTTGAGGCTTCATAGAAGACACCAGTGCTGATCATCTGCCCAACACTCACTTTCTGCCTGTGTTGCACATGCTCAATTTAAGCCTTTTTCTCCTCTAAATATATCCCTGTGGAGCAGAGGGGGCTGTGCTGCTGCAGGAGGACTCTGCTGCTGAGAGCATGGCTTATTTATTCACACTGTTATCTGTTCCTTTGTAAATAAACCACTTGGATTCTTGCCTTCCTCTTTTTGAGATGCAGATGTTGCCTCCTCCCTCCAGTCTTTTGCCATCTCCATCTCGGTTTGTATTCATGGGATGCTGCTGGCAGTGGGGCACGGAGCTATCAAAGGCTGGGAGTAATTTAAGTCCTTCAACTAACAGATACAGATGGAAGGGTTTGGAGCACCATCTGCAAACTATCGAGGGTGGAAGGGGTTTTTGTGCTGGATGGTGGCTTGTGTGAAGGTCTTGGAGCCCTTTTGGACCAACTGGAGGGGCAAGTTTAGATGAGGTATTAGGAAGAAATTCTTCCCTGGGAGGGTGGTGAAGCACTGACATGGGTTGCTCAGAAAGGTTATGAATTCCCCATCCCTGGAAGTGTTCAAGGCCAGGGCTTGGAGCAGCCTGATCTAGTGGAAGGTGTCCCTGCCCATGGCAGGGGGTGAAACTGGATGAGCTTTAAAGGTCCCTTCCAAACCAAACCTTTCTATACCCTCAGGCCTCGTTCCCTCTTCCATTTCTGAAGTGTGGTGAAGAATTCTTAGCACGTAGGCTAATACTGCATTGCCTAAGCAGAGTCTTTTATAGCACAGTGTGTCAGGCTTTCCCTCAGTCCCCTCTACCTGCTCACGAGTGTGTGTTTTCAGGTGGGTGTGGACAGCCTGTGCTGGGATGTGCTCCCCATGCCGAGCCTGTGGAGAGCAGAGCCCTTCCCCTGCCTGGCTCCAGAAATACCTGTGATCTTCACCAAGCAGGAAGGTCACAGCTGCTTTAAAAGCTGCTGGGTAAATCACAGGGTGTTGTTGGGATGGTGGCAGGTCTGGAGGGGATGTGGAGGCGGGGACGGAGCAGGCAGTGCTGGGGTGGGGCAGTGCCGAGCTGGGGTGTGGGGGGAGAAGCCAGCAGGGATGATGGTGTTGCTCCAAGCCTCTTTCCAAGGCCAACACAGCATTTTCAGCAGTCTGGAGGTTCTTACAAACAGGACCCAGGAGCTGAATGGCTTTTTTTTTTTTTTTTTTCTCTGGGCTGCAGTCGAAGCTGCCTCATCTGGGTACCAGTGCTGCCGAAATTGCTCCAGCTGCTCTAAAATTATCTGCAGAGCAGAGGGGCACCCAGTGCCTCCCACAGCGTGATGGCCAGGGGTCTCTGGGACCCCGAGGAGGGTCTGAGGCTGCATCCTCACCAGCCTCCCCCTTCCCCACCACCCTTTGGTCCAGCCTAGGCTTGATTCCCAAAGCCAGGCATCTCCCGAGGCTGCGCTAGCAGGGCCGGAGCAGCATCCAGCCCGCCCTGGCGATGTGTTTTGGGTGGCAGAGGGGTTGCCGGGGGTCCCCCAGGGGCCGGGCAGCGCCCAGCACCTCGGCTGAGAAACTCTGCAAGAGGAAGTGGCCGGGCTGCGCAGAGCTGGCGAGGGCAGGAGGAAGGGGAGGCGAGGCGAGGCGATGCTGCGCGGGCACCCGCGGGACGGGACCAGCCCGGGGGCAGCGAGCGGAGCCGGGAGCGCCCGGGGGGCTCTGCCCCTTCCGTGCTGCCCCAGCGCCGCCGCGCAGGGAGGCGGGGGCAGGAGGAGAGGCAAGGGAAGGGTTACCCTGCCTGTTAGAGAGAAAATAGCTCGGCTGGCTCCGCGAGGATGAGCGCAAGGAGCTGCTGCGGATAAGCGCCGGCGAGCCGAGGATGTGAGCGGGGCTCGCCGGAGCCGCAGCGGGGACCCCGATGGTCGCCGGCCCCCCGAGCCCTCCGGCGACCCCCGTGCGCCCCCAGCCTCTCGCCTCTGCCGGGCTTCGATGACCATCGGCAGCAGCATGAGCAGCGGCTACTGCAGTTTGGATGAAGACCTCGAGGATTGCTTTTTCACGGCGAAAACCTCTTTTTTCCGCAGCGCGCAGAGCAAGGTCCCTGCCAAGGTAACAGCTCAGAACTAGTGAGGAGGGATGTGCTGGGCGGGGGGATGTCGGTGCTCCCGCACGTTTGGCTGCGGGTGCTGCCGAGATGAGCTTGTGCTGGAGTCAGGGCAGAGCTGCCGGGGGGCTCTCCCCTCTCCCGTGCAGGGGGGTCTGCGCTGCTGCGGGTTTTTCTCGGCCATCTCAACCTTGCCGTGCCGGGTTTCCCCCTTCCCGGGGGATTCACGCTGGAGGAGCCGGCTCTAAATGTGGTTTTTCAGCCTTAGGTGAAATCCCCGTAGCAACCCTGCCAGCTGTCATGCACAGGTCAGGCTCCCAGCCAGGGACCTGTGGTTTGGCCTTGCAAAATCTGCGACCGTTGGTGAAAATCGTGGATGGGGAGATGGGAAAATTCAGCACTAAATTAATGTGTGAACTTATTAACACGGTGATGAATGTGATCCTTTTCTGGGCGCCTGGGGCCATGTGCACCTGCCTTGGACAAGGAGAGAGGGTTTGGCTGGGCAGTGTTTCATCCCAGGATGAGATTTCTGCCTCAGTAACATTGGCAAGGCTGCTTCGTGGGTTTTAAGTGTTTATTCAAATGAAATGAAAAATCTCTGTCATGAACTTTGGGGCCTCAAACAGAACGGAGCATAAAAGGAGAAGGTGCTGCTGCGGAAGTGGGGGGTTTTGCACCAGGAGGAGAGCCCTGCAGCTCCCAGGGATCAAATCCGGCCCGGAGAGCAGCTTTCTCACTTCAAATTCCCCTGCAAACCATCAGCACCGGTGCACTCCTGCTCAGGCTCTGCTGTATTTTCACCTCAGGCTGCAGAGCTGCAATCCTCAATGGGTGCTTTGGGGTCCAGCCTTCCTGCAGCCCGAGGGCTCTCCCCTTCCCTGCTTGGGAAGGGGGGGGTGGGGGGGCTGCCCTGGGAGGGAGAGCTTCACTCAACTGGGAATTTTATTTTGATTTCTCTGAGGAAATTGGGTTCAAGGTGGGATATTCCCTGCTAGCCAGCAGCTCCCTTTCACTATGATTAAGCAACACGTACTGTTGGTTTTTAAATGTCATTTGGTGATTCATTTGTGTAGGAGATGTAAGAGATCGGGGTGCTGGTGCAGCCGGTGCTGCTCTGTTGGAGCCAGGGCACTGCAGATCCTCGGGGACCTCTGCAAATCAGCCTGGTGCTGCTGGTGCTTGGGAGTTCTCCCTCACAGAGGGGTTTGGGGCTGCTGCAGCCCCTCTTTCCCCAGCTCTGGGATATGACCAGCATGGGTGGCAGAGCTCACACTGCCGGAGAAGATGGAGCCTTTGGGGGGTTGGTGTTATGGGGAGGAAATGGTTCCTGTGCGGGGGGGGGGGGGGGGGGGGGGAAACAAAAAAAAAAATGTGGGGGTTGGGGTTGTGTAA
>JAWWEU010000076.1:2458787-2483764 GCA_035583155.1 Acropternis orthonyx | reverse complement strand
CCCCCCCCCCCCCCCCCCCCCCCCCCCCCCCCCCCCCCCCCCCCCCCCCCCCCCCCCCCCCCCCCCCCCCCCACCACACAGAAAATGTGCTGCTTGGTGTTGTGTAATGTGTGGAGACAGGTCCTTGTGTGTCTCCAGCTAGAGGTGGAAACCACCCTCAGGCCTTGAGGGAAGAAGGTTTTGGGGGGTTCATGGCATGCTGGGGGGTTGGTGGTGGTGCAGGTCCTGCAGGAGGAGGAGATGGTGGTGGACACCTCCCTTGGGTGTTGATCCACTCCCTGTCCCCCCTGTTTAACTTGGCTTCATAATTAAGTGATATTATTAAATGTGGAACATTTCCACCACTGCAAGAGCTGCATGTGGCCACAGCTTTGTTTTTTACCAAGTACAGTCCCTGCTCCTGGCCACGGCCAGAAAACCTCAGCTTAGACCCAAAAGTGAGTTAAACCCATGGGTGTGTTTGGGAATGGTGATGTTTGTCCATCCTTAAATGCCCAGAAAAGGTTCCTAGCCCAGGGTGCACAATGTGGCAACCACCAGCCCATGGGCATGCCCTGCACTGGGCAGGAGGAAGCTAAATGTGGATAACTTTGGGATGTCTTGAAAGACCTAGGAGACATCTCTGAGGAGGAAATGGTGGGGGATGGGGTAGGAGAAGACATACAGGCTTCCAGTCACTTAAAAAATAGAGTGGAATTTGATCTCTCTGATTATAGAAATGATTTTTCTGATTGAAATAAATGTAATAATCTGAAGAGCCTCTTTCTAGGATTGCTGTAATTCCTTTTTATTTTCAGAACCATCAGTGCAATCACTCTTCATTAGCAAAGAACTGTTTTAGATCTCAGATGTGACCTCATCCCTGGAGATTCGTTACTTGCCATTTCCAGGCCTCTCCAGCTGAATGGCTTCAGTGGCTTCTGCCTGAAGCCTGATTGCTTAAAACTCTGCAAAATTGCTCTTGGAGTCCTGCATCAGTGGCTGCTGGGAGAGGGCCAAGTGTCTGTCCAGGGATAGAAAACACAGGAGGGACAGAATGTGCACGGGGGATGGATGAGGTGATCCCCAAGATGCCCCTCCAACCTTGGGCAAACCCCACAGGCCCAGAAGTGACTGATCATCAGGGCAGGATCTGTGCAGGTAGCCAGAGGGTGTTGGTGGTGGGTGGGCAAAGTGGGCATCGCCTGCCTGGTGCAGTGCAGAGGAGCCAGAGCCCGGGGAGCAGCTCGGGGTCCTCTCCTTGGCCCCTTGTGTCTGTCCTGCAGAGTACAGCGATGTCCAGAGGGGAGGCAGCTGCAGTCTGGCTGCAGGAGTGACCCTGCTGAAGTCTCTGTGCACACAGACACTGTGGGCTCCTGTCCAGCCCAGACCCCCCTGAGATGCAGCTCCTTGTGAGGACCTTCTCAGCTCTCACTGCTGAGCAGAGATGTGGCAGGAAAAATGGTTTCTAAGTGAAATCTCCATGGCAATCAAAACACTGAGCCCATCTTCGCTTGCTCTAACCTCTCTGAAATGCAGCAACCATCCCTCTCCCCTCCTCTAGAGATGCACAGCTCTCTTATCTTCTGCCTTTTCCTCTGAACCTCAAAATAAACCACAGCCTCTCATTTGAATTTCTCAAAGGGAGTGAAATGTTGGGGGTATTTAGGGTTTTTTTGGGGGATTTTCTTTGGTCTGAATCTGTTGTATGATTCTCTCCCCTGCCTGTCTGTGCTGGAGCAGTGGATCCTTTCCCAATATAGTGCTGTGAACTGTGGGAGTGGGTGGTGAAGGGGAAGTGTTGGGTGTTGAGCAGTGATGGAAAGCTCTGTGAGAGCAGAGATGTCCCAGCTCTGGTGACAGCCTTGGCCCCAGTGTCCCTCAGCTGCCACCGCTCCCTGCTGCAGCTGGATTTACGCTTCTGAGCTGCTGCTTCTCATGTTTCTGGCTCAAATTTGAAGCATTCACATTTATTTCCAGTCCTTTTTGCTGCAGTGTGATTGTGGTCACAGGACATGAGCTGGTGATGCTTCTCTAAACCATGGCTCTGTGGCCAGCAGCTCTCAGACATGCTCTCCAGGCTTTGCTTTCTGCTATGTTAGGACAAATCTTTCCTTAATAAGCGGGAGAATTGAGGATTGATGCCCTGAGCTGTAAAATCCCTTCAGAAGAGATCTTTGAAATAGTCTCGCAATCTGAACACGGAAGCCAACGGGGGAGCTTGGGCTGTGTTTTTGGGAATGCACGTTGTCATGATGTGAATGGTGATGGAGCTGTGCCTGAGCACACCAGGGAGGACTTGGCCACTCCTGCCTCCACATAAGAGTCAATGCCAGCAATGTGGTGATGTTGGGCCAGATCCATCTCCACTGTGCTGCTCTTCAAATTCATTAACTAAATAGCTGGTGAGGAAAAATGCCTGGGAGCGAGGGGGCAGGGATGGTGTCCCTCAGGCTGGTTTGGGGCTGCAGGGAAGCGGCCCTTGCTCTGAGGAGTGTCCCACATTCAGACTTTCTACCTACTATGCCTTTTCGTGTCTGGTTTGGTGATGAAGCTGGTGGCAAAGACCAGCATCATGAGCTGCTGGTCTTCCACCTCCTGATCTGTGCATCCAAGCTGTAGCCAACTGGAGATATGGTGGAGCCATGGGAGAGGGCGCTGTCCATCCACACTGCTGAGGTGGCATCAGAAAGCTCCTGGGTCCCACCTAGGGCTGTTATTCCCAACATGGTGCAGAGCTGCTGCCTTTGCTTGCTTTGAAAAGGTTTTTAAGCTGGGGGTTGACTCTGGGCAGGTGAGAGGCTGTAGGGAGGATGCTCTTTGACTGGATGTGGAATGTGTTCCTCCTTGTAAACTGATAAATGGAAATATCTGTCACGGAGGCTTCGCTGTTGCCTCCCTTGGCTTAGAATTCTTTTGAGAGCGTGTCACCACAATCACCATGGCCTGTGGCTTTCCCGTAAGAGCCTGTCACGAGCTCACGGCTCATTAGCTGAGTGGTGGGTTGCACAGAGGGGGTTGGTGTGGGGGACTCGTGGGGACAGTGGCTGCCCGAGCCCTGGGCGCTGGGCTTTGTGCACCAGTAGCTGGGCAGCCTTTATCCCACTGAGCATTAGCCCCAAGTGCCAGATGAGGCTCAGGTCATTTCTTACAACTGTTTTTTCTTACAACAGGGCGAGTAATGTAGGTTATGGAAGGGAGCCTGTGTGCAGGGTGGGCACACGGGCACTGTGCTGCTGCGGGTGCCCCAGGTTCCCTGCAGTCCCTGCAGGCCTGCCAGTTCTTTTTACGGCAGTGTCACACGGGCTGGCACACCCCTCACCTGGCTGGGTTTAAACTCAGCCAGCGAGCTGACAGCATGTTTAACCTCTGGCATCTACAGCCAGGCCATGTTCTGCATCAGGGTTCTAATGGAGCAGGTGTGGCACCATCCTGGCAGCTCCAGCCTTCCCATCGCTCTGCTGCCAGTCGCACGGGAGGGCGGCACAGTGGAAATGTGCTGGTTTGGCAGGCTGGCACACAGATGTCATGCTGTGAGGCCACACGCCCAGGTGATCCCTGAGGATGGCTGGGGTTGCTCTTCCCTGTTTCCCATCCAGGAAAGCTGCAGGTCCAGCAGTGCCTGCCGGGGTTCAGGTGCAGGCAGAGGTGCCGAGCTGTTGTTTTGTTAACAGCTTGTTTCATCCTGTCCCGGTGCAACAGGAAATGTGGCAACGGTTTATGGTTAAAGCTTCTGTTTTCCTTCCTTTAGCCAGAATTGCAGATTCTGCACCAGAAACTTTGCACAACAGGAGGTCAGGGTATGTTTGTGAAGGGCAAGAAGTGGCTGATCTAATCATACACAGAGGAAGGAGCAGCATTTCTCCTCTGAGGCTGCCCTTCCCAGGGCTCCCCCACATGGGGCTGGTGCTGCTGGGCTGGTTTGGGTCTCACTCACAGCTGGGTTTTGGTCTGTAAGATAGAAAAGCAGAGTTTTCAGCCGTGGGGAGTGCAGGGTTGGGATGAGTGGGTGGTCCCTGCTGGGGGATTGTGGTGTGGCCAGGCCTGAGCATCGCTGCCATGAATGGCAGAGAGAGGTGAAGGGTTGAGCCCTTGGAGCCCCAAGTGCCCTTTACAGACCCACAGGGCTCTCCCAGCCCTAAACAACTGCTGGAGCTGGGATGGCCCCACTCTGGATCCTGTGGGACAGCTTTTCTCCCATGACCTTGTTGCTTGGCCACAGATGGAGCGTGTCCCCCGGGTTTCACCGGCACCCTGTCCTGGGATATCTGCGTGGAAAGAGGTTATTGAAACTTCCCCTCCCTTCAGTGGGAGAGTGTAGGAGGAAGGTGAGCTGGCAGAGGGGGCTGAGCAAGAGAGCAGCAGGTACATCTGATCAGCCCAGACGTGTGCATGGGAAGGCAGGACCCCGGAGGTCGGGCAGTGGGTTGTTGATGGAGTTGTGTGGTGACATGGTGTGAAACCCAGGACGTGTCCCGAGCCTCCTGCTGCGAGTGGGGGGGCTTTCTTGGAGCCCAAAGCCATTATCATCTGCCTGGTGCCTGCTGTGAATCCCTGGGGCCCAGCACTGCTCCAGGCTCAGGTGGCCCTGGGTGCTCCGTGTGCCCTCCATGGAAACCGGGCGGCATCAGCACACGGGCTGCTCCGATGGCTCTTAATTGCTGGCACAGCTCAGCTGGAAACATCACACGAGGGGAGGGACTGGGGAGAAGCAAACTGCAGTGTCAGGGACAGGCTGAGCTGCTGTGGGTGGATGGATGGATGGATGCTGGTCTGTGCCAGGCTGTGTTTGTGCCATGGGTGGTGTGTGGTGAAGCTGTGCAGCTCCAAGCCTCTCTGCATGCAGGAGGGGAGGGTCCCAGGGGTCCCCTGGGCTCGCTGGCTGTGTGCTTGGGGTGGGGGTCACTCCTGGGGGGAGGCAGCACAGCTGTGCCTGTCTCAGTGCTGTGAAATAGGTGGCATGAGGAAGTGCAGGGTTTCTCAGAGCTCCCCTTCTGTTGACTTAAAGGGAAGGGATTTTTTTTGTTGTTGTTGTTTTATTTTTCTTTTCCCCAATGCTACTTTTGAAAATCTCAACCAAGCATTGTTCTTAAAGACTCCCCTGCCAGCCCAGCACCTGTGTGCAGCCACCCAAGAACTGCTGCAGTCAATATATCACAGTTCAGCACGTGCTGAAGGACTTTGACGAATTGTGGAGTGGAAGTTGGCATAATGATCAGTGGATGTTTATGTGCAATTCTTAAATACCCCAGAAATACTTGGCATTTATTTTCATAGAGCCACAGAATGGTTTGGGTTGGAAGGGACTTTAAAGCCCATCTTGTTCCAGCCTCTGGCACAGGCAGGGACACCTTCCACTAGCCCAGGTTGCTCCAAGCCCCATACAAAGTGGCCTTGGACACATGGGACAGTGAAGGCAACCTGTGCCAGGGCCTCTCTACCCTCACAGGAAAGAGTTTCTTCCCAATATCCCATCTAAATCTCCCCTCTTTTAGTTTAAAGGCATCACCCTTTGTGCTGTCACTCCATGCCTGTGTCTAAAATCCCTCTCCAGCTCTCTTGGAGCCCCAAGGAAGGCACTAGATGAGGAGACTGGAGCACAGTGTCAGTGTCTCCCTTGGGTTACTGCTCCAGATCAGTGTTTCAAAAGGTCTCGTGCTCTTTGCTCGTCTGAAGTGAAAATTGTGACACTGTGACCTGTCACTTGGGATTTGCTTGAATGAATTTGGGGCTCTCGAGTCCCAGGACTGCAGTTGTCTTGCCAGATTGCAACCAGGGTCTCAGTTTGTCCTGTGCTTGATTCTCCTCCTAAAAGAAATATCATGGGTAGCCTTGGGCAATATTGACTTATTTACAGCTTACTGCATCCTTGTCTTGTGTGCTCTGGAGCTGCCTGGGAAGAGACAAGCTTTTCTCCCAAAGCTGCCTTTTTTCCCCCCTTTTTTTTGTTGTCAGAGGTTACAGTTTTCATTCTGAGTCTTCCTGGCCTTGATGGCTCATCCCTTCACGCTTTCTGCTCTCTGCTAATGCCAACTTCCGAGCAAGCCCACATAAAATCTGGGAGCACAGTTCCAGGCAGTGCTGGCAAAATGAATTCACAGGCTGTCTCCAGAGAAGGTGGTGAGTTATGGGAAGGCAGCAGAGCCCTGTGCTGGGAGATCCAGCCCACTGAGCATTGCCCAAGACACACAGAGGCTTGTCTGCAGCAGATTTAGCAGATAAAGCAGGCGGTGCTTTAGAGGAGACCTGCTCTCCTGGCTGGAGGGAAACCAAGGGAGGTTTAGATTGGATACTAGGAAAAATTTCTTCATTGAAAGGGTGGTGAGGCATTGGAACAGGCTGCCCAGGGAGGTGGTGGAGTCACCATCCCTGGAAGTGTTCAGAAGGAACTGCGGATGTGGCACTTGGGGACATGGTTTAGTGGTGAGCACGGCAGTGCTGTGGCAACAGCTGGGCTCAGTCTTAGGGGTCCTTTCCAGCCTTAATGATTCTGTGATTATTCATTAGTGACATTTCCATGGGTGGCCTCCAGGTAAAGCCCACCTACGTGTCAGACCTGTTGTTTTTGCCTCCCAGGAGGAAACCCCCCCAAAGCCAGGCGAGCAGCAGCCGCCGTCACCCGCCCTGTGAACCCACGTATGGGCAGACGCCGAGCGGTTTCTGACACGGGCTGGGATGCTTTGGCTGGGTTTGCAGTGACTGATTTATTAGTCATGCAGCAGTCTTGCTGCTTGTGTGGTATTATTGCTCTGAGCTATAATTTCCACAGCTTTGGACGGGAGCAGGGAGAGATTTAACTTCAGGTTCTGCCTGGGTGAACCCGCTGGGAGCTGCTTGATGGGCACCCTGGGTTTTGGGGAGGCAGAGCCATGAATATGGGAAATAGGATATGATTTTTCCCAACTGCATTGCAAGAAGTAAATAAATGCTCACAGGTGCAGGTCACTTTGCTTTGAAAAAGTGAGTTTTAAAGGCTGGATTTTTTTTGCCCTGTGCTGGGATGTTTTACTGCTCTGTGTCACTAATGCTGGGTTTTGTGTTACCTTCCACTGCGTGTTACTGGTGTACAGGGGTGGTTTGGGGTAAGGATGTGGCATCCTGCACATTTGGCCTCCTGGCTGCAGGGACCATCCCCACCTGCGTCATCACTGTGAGTGTGAGCTCAGGATCTGCACAGACTCTGTTCCTGCTTTCCCAAGAAAAAGTAGAGCTGAACAGATGGAGTGTTACCCAACACAGAAAGCAGCTAAAGCCTGTCTCTTCTGGTTTCAGAATGTAACACAAACAGTAGAAGAAGAGAAGGCTGAGCCTCCGACCATCCAGGAGATCAAGCAGAAAATTGAAAAATACAATGCAAAGGTCACAAACTGCCTGTTGATGAAGCTGGTATGTACTGGGCTGGGTTTACCCCATTCACAGACACTGGTGCTAATTTCTCTGGGCTGTGAACTGGGCCAGCCTGTGGGGGCAAGAGGGCTTGTGGCTGTTGAGCTGCTTGTCCTCCTGCTTGGCCAACACTCCAGATAACCCTTCCCTGCCTCCATCCCTTCTTGCTGGCAGTGCTGGCACAGTCACCTCTGGCCAGCCTGTGCTGGCAGTGACTTGCCACAAATAGATGAGCCCACATTGTTCTTGGCAGGATGAGTCACGGTGGAACTGGGGCTGTGACGCTGCAGTTCAGCAGCTGTTGCAAAGGGCTTTTAGAAACAGAGAGTGTATTTAGAAACACAAAACCTTTCTAGAACGAGGTGCTTCTCCCCTCTCCACTGCCAGGCTCGCTTAAGCAGAGGTCTAAGAACCTTTATACCTTGAAGCTTTGATTGCAAACTTGCTTATTGCTAAGTAAAGTCTTGGTGATATGTGGTGAGAAAACAAGGAAATCACCTCTTTTACACCCTGGAGTAACACAAAGGTACAAACTTCACAGGATCTTACTGAGAGGGGTTCTTAAAGAGTGAAATTATTACATTGTAGAACTTGCGAGAACAGCAGCTACATAACTCCCTGGTGCTTGATAACATTTGAAGATAAACCTGACATTTTTTTAAAATAGTAGATGTTCCAACAGCTTCCTCAGTGAAGGCTGCACAGTAATGTCTGCCGGAATGTCATCCCATTGATTCTGATCACCCCTTGGCTTTGGGACCCAAGTATTTGCTCCTGAGTTACTTTGCTTTGAGTTTAGCAAAAACACAATGCTGGGATTTGATCTGGCCCTGGGACTCAGCTGGGCTCAGCTGCTGGTGGTGGGACCACAGGCCAGTGCTCCCAGTGTGGTCCTGCCTGGACGGGCTGTGCAGAACCAGGCTTTTGCCCTGATTTCTGCATTCTTGCAGAGCTGGGGGTGGCATGAGGGACCTGATGTTCAGTTCAGTTTGAAGTAAACCAAGATCACACAGAGGAAGGGCTGAGTCAGTGCCGAGGGGAAGGAACAGGAGGAGATCAGCAAGTGACTGACCCGAAATCGCTGGTCGCTCTTTACGTGATCAATCAGAAACCCCCAAACTCCCGGCAGTGCCGCCCCACACTGCACACCAGGAGGCTCTGGGGTGGGGGAGGAAGGACTGGAAAGGCTCCCTGGAGCCTGACCTGCTTCTCCTGTGCTTTAGAACGAGGATGGGACATACACGGGTTTCATCAAAGTGCACTTGAAGCTGCGTCGCCCGGTGACGGTGCCGGCCGGGATCCGGCCCCAGTCCATCTACGATGCCCTCAAGGAGGTGAACTTGGCTGACATGACGGCCAAGAGAACCTCCTTCTACCTGCCACTGGACGCCATCAAGCAGCTCCACATCAGCAGCACCACCACGGTGAGCGAGGTGATCCAGGGGCTCCTGAAGAAGTTCATGGTGGTGGATAATCCCCAGAAGTTTGCACTTTTCAAGGAGATGCGGAAGGATGGGCAAGGTGAGTTCGGGCCCTCGGACCCGCCAGCTTTGCTGTGGCTGGACACTTTTGCTTTTATTTTGTGTTGCAGAAATGCACCCAAATGTCTTGTAGGAATCAGTGGGGTGTCAGGCAGGCAAAGCCTAAACTCAGGTGAATAAATGGCTGGACCTCCACAGGAGGTGATGCTGCTTAAGTTAAGGGGGAATTATGATTTCAGAAGGAGCTGAAACCGCCTGAGACTTTACAGAGATCCTTATGGATGTGTGTTAGAGACTCAGCCCCTTCCACCACGATCCTGAGCAGCATGAACCCCTTTCCCAGGCTCCAGCTGACCTCCTGAGCTTTGCTCTGCCCTGGCAGCCAGTATCTCACCGTGGGTGTTTGCTGTCCCCTCGCAGTGCTCCTCCAGAAGCTCCCTCTCACCGAGTTCCCCCTGTACCTCCGGCTGCTGGCAGGCCCTGACACAGACGTGCTGAGTTTCGTGCTGAAGGAAAATGAAACAGGGGAAGTTGAGGTATGTCAGTGACTCTTTGCAATGGTTTTCTCGTGCATGTTGTGTGGAGCATGTGGCAGAGCTGGGAGGTGTGTGCCAGAGGCAGCACAGATGAAGTGGTGCTGTGCAAGAAGGGCTGTTCCCTTTTTCTGGGGCTGGGCTGGCCATTCATTGCTCCTAAATTATCTGGATTTTTAAAACATTTAAATTTGAGCTGTGAAAATGCTGAGGCCAGTTTTGATGGCCCCCCCTTAATCTGTTTATGGAACCCAGCAGTGCCACCCCAAAGTTAATCCTCGCTAATTAGATTAGTTGAGTACTGTTATAAATAATCCACTAATTTATGTGGATGCTCAGGTAATAAATTCAGTTTTTGGTGGCAATCTTGCTCCCCACCACAGTGAAGGGAAATACTGGGAGCTGCTGATCCTGTAGGATTCTGCTGTGGGATGGTTCCAGAGGTGCTGTGCTGACAGAGGAGCAGGACTGGGCTTGGGAAGGATGTCATAGGAATGCTGGATCCCCGTGGCAGTGCTGAACAGCATTTATTAAGTGATCAGAGTCATCAGTCTGTGTCCTGCCTGTCCTCGCTGTCAGCCTGGTGCTGTCACAGGTGACACCCAGAGCAGCCTCTGTGTACCAAGGGCTTTACTGAGGCTCAAACAGTCTTGACAACTGCAATAAAATCAAGAGAATTGGTTCCTCTGGGCAGAGTCCCCACTGGGACCTCGCTCCCCTTGTAACAAGAGGTGTGGGTGAGTGGTACATCCAGTGCTCCCATATGTATTTCAGTTCCTTAGGGAATTGTGGCATCTCTTACCTGAGTAAAGATGATTTTTATTGCTTCTACAGCCTCAGGGGCTCAGGACTGGGATGGTCCTTCATGCTGTAGCCCCTTACCCCGTCTCTCACAATATGAAATTAAGCCCCCTGGAGATCAGATATGGTTAAATGTTTTTTATTGTTCCTCTTCACAGATTGAGGGGGAAAAACAACCCCCAGAGCCCCTAAGGTGAACAGTGTGTGCTCACTTTGTTTCTGCTGGTTTTGCAGTGGGACGCCTTCTCCATCCCAGAGCTTCAGAACTTCCTGATGATCCTGGACAAAGAAGAAAAGGACAAAATCCAGCAAGTGCACAGGAAGTACGAGAGGTTTAAACAGAGACTGCAACAGACCTTGAAAGAAGCCAGAGGCAAACCTGGATAACCTTCAGAAGGCACCAGGCATCAGACTAAGCTAGATACTGTTTTTAAATGAAAAGACACTTCTCAGGACACCTTAGTCACTCTCCCTCTTCATCCTTCCATTAAGGACTGGCTCCCAGCACCCACAGAATGATCCTATTGCATTTTCTTCTTCTGAAGCCTCTTATCCCAGGACCAGAGCCAGTCCAAGAACGGGAAACCTGTTTTAAGACAGGTCAACAAACCAAACGCAGCTGCTGGTTGGCTTTTCAGCTGTACCGTCCCGTGGAGAGGCTCCGTGGAAAATTCTCGGGGTGAAACCCAACAGGAACATCTCCTGGCTAAATGTTCTGAGCAGGGCAATGCTTGCTCTTCGTGCTCCTCCCAGCAACTTGGCTTGTTCCTGCTCGGAGGTGCTGCAGCCCACGTGGCCCAGTTCTGGTTTTGCAAGGAGAGCACAGGAAGCAGCAGATGAAGGGGAGGAGGTTGTTGCACCAAACCACGTGGGTGTTGCAGCTGTAACCAGTGCTGGATGGACTCAGGGCTAAGGTAGCCGGGGAAATGTCAAGTTATGACACCGAGGCAGCTGCAACACCCACTGCAAACAGCGTGTTAGTAAGTATTGTTGAAGCTTGGTGATATTAATTCCAGGAAAAGTTGCTAATTTTGATTCTACTTTTGAAAGCAGATGTGCATTAAAGCAAATACCCCTGTTGCTTAGCTATGTTAGCCAGTGTTTTGAGTTTCCTGCTCTGTAGGATTTGGGACCTATATTTTTAGAAATTCTGTTTGACAAGCGTAAAGATGATGGTTGGGGCACAGGCTGATGGTTCAGTAGTGAATGTTTAGCAATACATCTCCAACAGGCTAACCTGGGAAAGCTCAAAAGCCCTTCAGAAATCACTGATTTTGAGCTGTGAACAGGTCTGGCACAGCGGGAGAGGAGCTCCAGCCAGGGCTGGGGTGTGGAGGTGGCACCAGGAGCGTGTGAGAGAGCCTTAACAGCCGGAGTGAGGTAACTACGGGCCTCAGTGCTTTCTGCTCACCTCCCATCCTGTCCTTCCTCCCGCTGACCCTCCTTGCACCATCCCTGGGCCGTGCCCTCTCCCTGCTCTCAATCGGTGCTCACCCAGGAAGGTTCCCAGGTTTTGCTCTCTCCGTGCAGTTAGGAGAGGACAGCAGGTCTCTCTCCCCATCTCAGGGCTCCCACTGGATGCACACCCTGAGCATCCCTCAGAAACCTCCTAGAGCTGGAGCCTCAGCTCCTGCCCTGGCTCCGAGCAGTGCTGTGGTGCTGGTGCCAGGCAGGGCAGGCTCCGGGGATGCCACTGGGAGAGGATGGGCCCCGTGTTTACTCTGTGCTAAAATACCAAGCACGTTGCACACAGCCAGGGCCAGTCCTCCCTCTTGTTTACACAGGACACCACGACAAGGCGTAGGGAAAAGGCAATGTTAATGCTGCTGGATTGGGATGGAGCATTGGGAAAGGGTTTCCTGTTGCCTTGATGAGCAGGTGTCCCTCCGAGCTCGCTGTGGGCTGCTGTGATCCCACCTGCATCAAGGGGGAGGGGAGACAACAGGTTATTGGGTAATATGGAGGAGTCTAAAATTTACCTCAGTGCCTTTTTTTTCCCCCTTAAGTGTGAAAACTTTGCATTTGGGCTAAGGAGGAACTTGGAAGGGGCTTTTGTCAAGAGGCCTCGTCACTCCTGCCCCCCCAGATACCCAAAGTGCTGGTGTGATGAGGCTGCTTTTGTCTGTAGAGGGATGAGGAACTGTTTTGTTTCTTTCTGGAAGGTGACTGTTTGGGATTTTATTTTTTTCCAGATTTAGAGAGTATGTTTGTTTGTAAACCATACGAGACTAATTGCATCTCTTAAAGCCCTTGGTTTGGATGAAAGCCACTTTCTGCAGCTCCTGTTTTGGTCAGTAAGTGAGAGGGTTTGCTCCCAGGGCAGGAAGGGCCTCCAGCTGTACTGTACTCTACACCCAGTGACCTTTAACAACGTGTTGGCAGCCACAGAGCAGCAATTTCCACGCTCCGGGGCTGTTTGTCCAGTTACAAGAAGACTTATTACTTCACTATTCACTTGTGAAGCAATTTAAATGACATTTATCTAGTGCTTTGAGTCTGGAAAGCACCATATAAATTCTTCTGTTCCATCAAGGGGAAAAACACTGTACAAACTGCCATTGGTTCTGAGAAGTAAGATCTACATGCTTGATTTTCTGGCTAAAAGTTGTGCAGATTCCTTTTTCTGTTGCTGTTTTTCTACTGGTTTTGGTGACTGTCCCCCTCTCCCTCCCTGGCCCCCAGCATGTCTTTGACAGTTTGTAGAAGGCATGGCTTCTTATGCAATCACTGTGGATGCTGCTGAAAACCTCCTGCCAAGAGGAGGGCTCTTTCTTTTGGTTTTGTTCAAGACAAGGGGCAGTTGAAGAATTGTTAGGTCTTGACACTCAAAGTCTCATAGGTCAGTTGAGCTGTTTCTAGAAGAATCTGCCCCTTCTTTAAGCGCAAAATCCTGTTGGCAGTGCCTTTGGTTAGTAATTGTCTTGCCTAGGTCGTGTGAGTTTATTTTTCATGTCTACTGTAAAACATGTAAAATACTGTGTATAGGATGGAATAGTAAAGCTTCTATGGCAAAGTGAAATGCATTTTTGCAATGCTGTAATTTATTTTTACTACTCCCTAGTAATTCTATGGCATTTTTAAAAAATGTCTCACTTTCAGCTTTTTTTGAAGGTTCTGAAACTACTTGTTCATATGCAGACAGTGTAAGAGACAATGGTAATAAAACTGCCAGTAATTAAAGAAATCTCTTTATCTTCTTTTTTTTGGCGCCCTCCTATGGAACTTCCATGTATTAAGTCTAAAGGGGAAAACAGGAATCCTTCCTAGAAGTGAATTTAAATTTCCTAACCCTGTGTTTAGGCTTCAGTTAAAGAGCTACAGAACATCTGTGAAACCTGAGCAGAGTGTTCCATAAGTCTTTCTTAATATTTCAGCTGGGTTTCACAGAACTGTTACCTGAGACAAATTACAGCCAATGTCCTACATTAAAATGTATTTATATATATAAAAATAATATAAACCATAAATGTCCAGCTAATAGGGTCCATTCTCAGCACTGAAATTCTGATATTAATAGCTGGAAATGTTTAAAAGGATAAAATCTAAACCCAAATGGGTTTTACCTCTGACAAACACAATCTGTGGCAGAACACACTGGACTGTCCCAGGATCATGTGCTGGAATGTATTTTGCTCACATTTCAGTGGAGCTTTATTACATGCCCTCGAGCAAAGAGGCAAAGCAAGAATGTTAAACTACCATCAGTAGGAACTCCCAGGAAATATCACCAAAGGATAATACCAGGGGTTTTACTCAGCTTTTTATTTTTATGAAAAATGAACACCTGGAGCAATATTATTATTTGAGTGAATTCCAGACCTTGTAAACATCCAGGACTCCTTTTTGAATGAACAGGGTCTGTACATGATCCTTGATCTGTTGGCAGAAAACACTTCTATAAATAATGAGATCTGGGTAATCCTTACAGTAGATGTTTCTCCTACTTCTTCCGAGGAAGCTTTGGAGCCTGCTCGAGGCCTTTGATGTATTTCCGAGGTAGCTGGTATTCTTCTGCAACACAACCAAGAGTTCCCTTCAGGTAAATAGTCACAGCTCAAGAATTAAACCCCCACTCTTGCTGCAAACCCCAGCCCAGCTCAAGGATCCACTTACCAAGCAGCATCTTGGCCAGATGATGGATTTGGTTGCCTTGGATCTGGACCTGAACTCTGTCTTTTGCTCCTGGTACTGGGGTGATGGTGGCACTGGCTTGGACTTTCTGCTGCAGGGTGTTGGCCACACACTGTGGGTCTAGACCATACAGCTCAAGGTTCTTGATAATGGTCACCTGTGGGTTTAATAATGATTGCAAACACCACTGCTGGAGGTATCAGCAAATTACGGTTCCTCCATCCCAGAAAAACGAGCTGCCGAAGCTACTCTTGGAATCTGGGCTTCTGCTCAAAGCCCCTAATTTTAGTTCTCTTCTTACCTTCTTATTTGATGCTCTCTGTTCTAGGGTTATGTTGATGCACTGAAAGTTTCCTTTCCTCACAACAGGTTCTTGTCCAAAAAATGTCACCTGGTGTAAGTGCTGCAGTCGGTCAAGGCACCTGAACAAAGTTTAGACACCCAATTAGTCAGTACAGCAAGGCTGAAGTTAATTGTGCTTTTCCACTTCAGCCTCTCACAGGATTTTGGACTACAGGAAAGCCAAGATTGTACATGGGCAAAGAATTTGAATCTTAAGAAGGTAATGAATGATGGTCTCCTGCAAAGATTTGCATCCCAGCTATGGCTTAAAGAAAAGAACTGACTAAAACGAAAGCAAGCCTACTGCCCACAGAGGCTGTGACTGCCCCATCCCTGGAAGCGTCCAAGGCCAAGGCTTGGAGCAACCTGGGCTGGTGGGAGGGGGTGGAACTGGGTGATCTTTAAGGTCCCTTCCAACCCAAACCCTTCTGGGAGTCTCTGGAGCTGTGCTGTACATAGGAGCAGGCTGACTACCACTGCCTACAAAGGGCCCATTCAGTGATCTGCTGCACGGATGAGTTTATAAATATGTACATATGGATTATACACAGAACCAGGCACCGTTTGTTTAGGAAGTTTTCCTTGATAAGTGGTTACCAGGTAAACAAAAAAGCCCTACAACAGTAGTTAATTGTAGCTACTCATGAAATAAAGAATGAGATCCTTGAAGTGCAGGTCTCTGGCTATTTTTGTTGTATTGCCAGTAGGAAGTTAAAACTCGGACAGCTCCTAACATGGCTTTGAGTTGCATGCAATAAACCTGTGCAATTCTGAAAAGGGACACTGGAAAACAATCACCTGCTCAAGAGGTTATCCCATTTAAGGTGTGAGATCTTATCCTGTTCTGGTTTATCTAACAGGCAGTCACACAGAATGGCATTCACCTTCACAAAGCTACGAAACAAAAACACACATTAGAAGCGAATCAGTTCACTTTTATCCTCTAATTCCAACATCTCCTGTGGAACACAGGGTAGGACAACTCACTTTTTGTTTGTTTCATCAACCAGCTCATTAGTCTTCACATAGTTGATGATGATATTTCTCACCTCGCTGCTTGACAGAATGCTGCCTTTTCTAAAGAGAAAGAACATTTTAAACTTGAGTATTTAAATGTTGGGTTCTGGCACTAATTGAGAAACAGAAATTACTCTGACTGCATTGGGTAGCAATAGCAAAACACATTTATCTGCTAAGAAGTGGTTTATTATTACACCTCAGCTGCTGTACACCAAATTAAAGGCTCACAGCAGTAATAACAGAGACTCTAAATCCTTCTGTTCTGAGAGCCTGGTTTGGGGGGGGGGGGGTGGCCCTCATGGCACCACTGACATCAGGGGGCCTGGGGAGAACTTGTACAAAAATACTCAGCTGAAGAAAGGTTGAGTACCACCAAAATACATCAAAACAGGCCAGGTAAGGGCACGTGGAGGCAAGTGAGTTCTTCAAATTATCTGAGCATCCTCTTTTAAGTAAACCATACTGTGGGTGGGCAGGACATGCCTTATCCAATGGGAACTTAAGACAATCCAAGTAAAATGTATCAATTTTGACACTTGAGCTATCACCTCCTTAGGTGTGGGGGAAGTGATGCTCTCACTGAACACAGCTGTCACAGCCTCTCATCTTTCCTCCCTTTCTGAAGCAAGGAATATATTCCTGAGTGCCATCACAGCATGGCAGAGACCTCCCCAGGAGGGCTAACAAATGGTATCAGCAGGTTTGTTAGTCACTCTCTTCACATAACCATGGTTCTGTTGTACTTCTGTAGTGCTTACCCGTGTCCAGATTCCTCAAAGAGTGGGATCATTTTGGTTGAGACCCCATAAAGAGGAGTGATTTCAGGAGCATGGTACACTTGTTCCCTGTCTTCATTCTTGCTGTCTTGGGCAGCAGAGGCTGAAGAAAATCCTTCAGGTACTGCAAATGCTTTAATGCTGAAACAAGGGTTGTTTGGTGTGAAATGAAAGGGATTGAAACATCTCACTTCCACTGCTCTGGGAGTATTGTTAACCTGTACAGAAACAGGGTATAAAACTCCTCTAAGAGCATATTAAGATTAGGAAATGAGGGCTCCACAGCTATTCAGGAATTCAAGCAGAGTACAGAAAACTGAGCTGGAATGAGCAGATTCCACTCCCTTACTTCAGAGATGACCAACTTGTTTAAAGATTGTGATATTCTACTCACTCTGGGTGTTTCCAGTCCACTTCCACAATGCTCTCCACACCTTTGTTCAGCTCCTTCACTTGTAAGACCTTCTGGTGCTGCATACATTGCAGGAATTTAGAGAACTGAAGGAAGCAACCATCAGAAATGTGGAGTCAGGAATTTTAAATTCTTGTTCACATGTTTCTGACTACCCTAAAGTTATTTGCTAAATCAGAAAAATGTCCTTTAAATAAAAAACCCCCCACACCCCAAACCTTTGTTTCTCTAAACACAGTAATTGCTAAGGAGCACCGAGTGCCTCTATACAACAGAGTAAAAGCAAGTGTACTTTTGGTAGGTCTCAGTAGATAGTGGCAGAGAGCATTAGCTGCACTCCAAACAGATCCATGCTCATGCTTTCAGGAAAATTACTCTTCCCCCCTGGATCCCACAGGAACAGAGAGCTGAGAAAAAGAACCTGGCTTTTAAGAAGACTGGGTTTTGTGTTTTACTAACACTTGAGCAATTCTGACTTCAAACTTTTTGTCTCTGTTTCTTATTTAATTATTGGGAAAAAAACCCAACCCAACAGAAAAAGCTCACCTTCTTATAGCTTGATTTCTTTATGTCCAGTTGTTGTCCAGCAGGGCTACAAATGGATTTTTTAAAAGTTCTTTAGTATAAGTCACTGTTCATTTCTTCTTAAATCTTGCTACTTAGGCTAGAAGTTTCTTAACAGTGGAAATACAAATCACACAGAGAAAGAATTACTTCAAAGAACATGATGAGTGAAACTACTGCTGATGTTCTTGTGGGCTGGCAAACAGTGACTAAACCATCTTGAAACAAATGTCAGCCAGCTCAAGCTGGCTACCAAGTGCATATCCAGGTCTGGACATCCCTTACATCCAATTATTTGATATAAAGATTATATTTGAACAAAGTATTTGATGTCAGAAGTGAGTATAATCTGAGATCACGTTAGATAAGGACCGGATTTTACTTTTGAGTCAAAAACTTCATCCTAAATATCCCACTCAATCTCCATGCTTTAAAGTTCAAACCCCACCATGCACACGCCAAGACAATCCTTGTACCACGTACCAGCAGGAGAACATGTGGCTTCGTAGAAACGTGCTGGTGAGCAGAGGGAGATCTGACTTCTTTACTTTGCATTTTAAGGCATGAAAAAAGCACTGATTAAACAAAGCATCCATTTGCTCTGCAGGGAAAAAGAAGACAAGTAGGCCATGAATTGTCTGTGGGCTTCAGCAAACCAAAGGGGCATAGTGTTGTTTCATTTGTGTGCAAAAATACCTTGTGGAGTCCTACTGTCTTCAGGGTCCTGCTGGTCCTCTGTGCTGGCAGTTTCAGCTGGTTCTGCAGCTCTGCCCTCATGGAGTTCCTCCCTTCCCTGCAGTTCTGCACAATTGCCTCCTTCCTTCAGGCTCAAATCCCCAATGTCCACGTGCTGCTCTGGGTCAGGGGGGGAGGTGTTGACAGGCTCTTTCCCCTCCTGCTCTTCCTCATCTCCAGCACAATCCGGGACCAAGGGAGCTAAGGTAGGAGGATAAGATTTGTCACCATATTCCCTAAAAAAGGAAGAAAAAGCATAACATAGCTTTCTGTTTGCTGCTTTGAAACCCACAGGACAATGAATAAATGTCACTCTGAAAAAAGGCACTGGCAGATGCACAGATCTTTTTCTGCATTCTCAAAACTATAAAATTTAACTCATCTTCCTCCATAAACTCATGTTCCCCCATCAATATTAATGTAAAACTGGGCAGACCAGTTGAATCTAAATGAAGAGCAGCTCATTTATTCAGGTGAGATTGTCACAGTTCACTATTAATAAGCAAAAATTATTCAAAGTTCAATCACAGAATGATTTGGCTTGGAAGGAATGTAAAAGCTCATCCCATTCCACCCCCCTGCCATGGGCAGGGACACGGCCCACTATCCCAGGTTATTCCAAGCTCAGTCCAACCTGGTCTTGAACTGGCTTTCCCCAGTTTTATCTACTTTCTTCCAGTTCTGGTCTAGGACTGTCAAATTAGACTGCAAATCCTCACTAGACCAAGTTTCTCAGGGCCCCATCCAACCTGGCACCAAGCAAGACTTTCTAAAATCAGAGTAACAGGCATGTTCTCGCTTCATTTCTATAATCATTACACTCAGGTTGAAGGAACTGAATCAAGTGAATAATTATATACATCTATTTCAAATATATATAAAGGATAGATGTCAGAACAGGCACCTGATTCTGTCAGAAAACTGTGGTCATCAAAAACAAGTAAATGAAACCTTAATAACGGTCATATCTAAGCTGTACCCAAATAATTCACTATGTTGACCTGACAGATTAGTGTTACTGGGGCACAGATTTTGATTTTAGTAAACAGTGAGACTTGTGACACATTTTCCCCAAGGCCTGGCAATGTACCCACCAGAGGTGATCCAGGTAAGTGTGCAGCACAGCAAAGCCCTTCCCTTTCATGCCAGCAGCCAGCATTTCTGCAGTGGACATGGTGGCAACTGCAACTGCCACTGGAGCTCTGGGAAAAGAAGGGAGAGTTAGAGCAGGACCACAAGCACACTGTGCTGTTGGACAGACAGGCTGTGCCACTGTGATATACTGAATTTCTTTCACAATGTCCTTGCTCTTTAGAACCTGCTTTTTTCTAAGCATCTACGTATTTTATGATTATCTTTCTGATATGTAAGGTCTTCCAAAGAATCCCAAGGACATGTGCAGCTGGGATGAAGTGAAGGTTGTGCAATGACAGATTCTTGCTTGTAATAAATTAACAGAAGTATATGCATGGCCAAAAGAGAGTAGCAGTGAGGGAAAACTAACAGCTTTAGCACTGCTCCCTCACTCAGAATGCCCTCAGAGACAAAAAGACAATTGTGTAGAATACAGTCTTTTGCTAAAAAAATCGCTCTGTTTCAAAACAAATCTACCAGTCGTGCCCCCACAGGTCCAGAAGAACCAACTTACAAAGCTGGCCACCTCAGCTCAAACATATCATAACCCAGAAAATTAAGTGGGGTTTTTTTTTCCTGCTGTATTTTCCACTTTTAACTCCCTGGTGCATCAAATGCATGGGATCAATTCTGCTTTGATTCCCTGAAAACCCCCAGAATCCTCCTGTTAAAAAACAAAAATCGCATAATTTCATTTTTAGTTTCTGGAAAGGATATGAATTAGAGAACCCTCTGTACCTGTTTCCCGGGAGGGTGACAGCACAGAGTGTGCCCTGCTCCACTTTAGGGAAGCCAGAAGGTGGCACCACAACTCCTGGCAGCATCAGATCTGAGGGAAGAGGGAAGCGCATCCATTTCTCAATGAAAGACTCAGCCACCTCCTCCACCCCCATCCCTCCTGTTACTCAGCAGAAACTGAGCCTGCTCAGAGCTGAGCACATGCCACATAAAACCTGATTCTCTGTTTCTCCTAGTAAGGCAGCACTTCTTCCCTGGGGAGTAAGGGATCCAATTCAAAAGGGTGCTGGGCACATCCAAAGAATGGCAGGACAGCTGAGCTTGCTCAGGTCTGAGGGACTGTTCTTAACAGAAAGGCACGAGCTCCCAGCCTAGAGAGCATCACTCTTCATTAATGACATGGAAAGAGAAAGGAACAAGGAGATGTGTCTGGAACTAGCCCTTCACTCTCCCCTGTCCAAGGGCAGGTTATCCCAGCAGTTCTCTCTCTGGAGAGAGGATTATCTAAAAGTTGCCACTGGTGCCCCAACCCTCCTGGATCTGACTCAACAGCTGCACTCAGCTGTGGATTTTCAGGAAGATGCCTTCACCATCTCCTTGCTACTCTGGACAGAAACTGTACACCTGCTTCCTTCAGCTTTCCATACCTGGGATGAACAGACTGGCATGCGAGTAAAGAACAGTTTCCATGCTGCAGGTATGGCATGATGCCATCACCAAATTATGTAAAGAGCACCTGCTCTCCCTCACAGCAGCTATTTGCAGTCTCCTGGTCTGACCTATGTTCTGTGGTCTGGTTTTGAAGGCAACTCACTCATTTTACCTCAGCATCCCACATTTAACGTGTATGCTGAAGATAACAAGATTTCCCCTCCACGCCCCCAATCACTGTCACAAATACTTTCAGCAAATCTAGAATGAACTCTGCAACTGCAACCAAAGCTTCACATTGCTGAGGACAAAACGCACATAAAGACCTAAGTGTGACCAGGTAAATAGCATTAAATTACGTAAAGAACCAGGGCAGACGGGAGATACTTGAATTCATGGAAGAGATGCCATGGAAAGGACTAATATGCTACTCTCTATAACTGAATGCTCCCTAAATCTGCTCCCCTCCCCAGGGCTGCTCATGCCTTTCCTCTCCCTTCTGAGAAGTGGCTCTACCTCTCCCCCTGCCTTTGTGGCCATTGTCTCCTGGCCAGCTTCTTATCTTTGGATCCCACCCAGAGGTAGCCTGGTTGCCATGGGCGATGAATGATCCACAGCCCTTTCATCAATGTCCTTCCCCCATGAGTCTTTTTTTCCCCCCCAGAAACTGGGTCATTACAAGTCAGCATCGAGGCTTGCTCAGATGTCTATCACAGCTACACATTCAAGCACTTTATTTTCCCCAAAGCAAACAAAGGGACCTGAGTTCTACTTTAGATGCTGTGTAATGGAAAAAGACATCTCTTCCTACACGAATGCTTCCAGGTAGAGAACAAGGCTGCAGCAGCTGCAATTTAATCTTTTTCTGCTTGAGCAGTTCAGCAATTTAAAGTTTATAACGACCTGATTCTCCTGGGTCTGAACTGCATCCAAAGCAGGTTCCAGAAAACAGACTCCTTTCTTGTTAGTCTTGATCCATAATGAGGTGGTAGAGCAAGTACCCCAGGAATTCAACTCAAGCCTCACCTGCACAATCCACAATTTACCTGACAGTGATTGCAACTGCAGGTTCCAATATACACTCACTTCTTATTCACAGGGTAAGTTCGTTCAGCTTGGAACTGACGGGAAGCAGGGTGGGAGCAAAGGAACAAGGGAAGTTATAAAAGAGACAGACCAATGGCACAGGCAGTTCTGCGTCCCAGTTCAGAGCTGCTCATCACCCTGAGAAGGTATTTCCAAATCTGAGCCTCCCACACGGAACAAATTACTGCATTTAAACAGCTTAACCTACTTCATTTCATTCACAAACTTTTTTTCCAGCTAACTTGTTTTCCTTTTTAGGACACCACCATGAATTACTTTTGAGTACTTATTCTTTACACTTGTTAGAGGCACATTTTTGCCAGTGAGAAAAATAACATCAAAAAAGCTCCTTTCTTCAGTGCAAAGTAACAAAGTTCTGGTCCTCTTACCTGCTCCTCCTGCAAGTTTCTGCAGCACAGGGGGCCATGTTGAAAAGGCAGGGAGAAGATCTGGGTAGACCCACAGAGTGTACACTGTTCCAAAACAGAACCACATTTTAAAATGCATCATTAAAAAGCATCTCTAGCTGTTGCTTCTTCCCATCTTTATGACTAAACTCTCCTGTTTCTTGGATAATCAAGAAATCTGAGTTAGAATAATCCCACAATAGTTAACAGAGGTGATGGAGGAAAACAAGCTGCTAATTAATTCAAGTTCCTGTTATAACGGTTATAGATACAGTTTTACATTATTTTCCTTAAATCACAGAAACTTTAAAATGCTACTGCAACAGGTAAGACTGGGCATGGGAAAAAGCACAGAATATATTAGAGCAATTCACAACCCAATTCCATGCTTCTTGGAACTACACCTTCCAGTGGACACGGGAGAAAAGGGGCTAAGATGCTAAATTATGGCTTAAAAAACTTGTTTCCCAGTTTCTAACCTCTGAGTTATCCATTCCTTTTTTTAGAAAGAATCCAGAAATGCCACCGATTTCACAAGGATGTTGATAGAAGAAATGCAGCAAAGATTATGAGGTGTACAGATACAATAGTTACAAGTGCTTAAGACAGACACAAGGGATTATTTTGGAGAAAGGTAAGCAGTGAGGGAGGATTATTCCAATCCCCTCCCCGTACCTGTTGGATACAGAGCTTTCTCAGCTTCAAACAGTATTGGGTTCCTGTGATTCATGTAAACAGTGATGGCCTCCCCCTTGTGAGAGTATATTTTGATGACATTGAGCTCTTCCTTGTTTGGAATAAACTCAGCCAGTTGTTCAGCACTAAGGGTGGGAAAAGCTGCTGCAACATCACTTCGCAGCTTTCTCCTGTAATGATGAAATCACAAATGTGTTACAAGGCTGTCCAGACCATCAAAATAATTCCTATTCATAAGGTTCCCACCTTTTCACAGATGATTTTGAAGCATTTGTGTCCAGGTTTACAACTGATGTATCTGCATGCTGGAAGAATACTGGGAAAAGGCCCAACATACTTGCCCTGCTCATATCTGCCTCAAACACCCCTGTGTTTGTTGTCTTTGCCTCTGTTTTGTGCTGTGATTTCATTACCCCTCTGAACTCCTGAGCACAAACCTGGGAGTGTCCCACTTGCTCAGCCCATCACCCACAGCCAGAGGGGGAGCAAGGGACAGCCAGATTTCCCTGTTCCCCAGTTTCAATTGGTGTTTAATTGGATTTTAGGGCTACGTGACCAGCACAAGGGTGGGTCTGTGTGGTCATTCACAGAAATGTAAAGCGAATCTGAACGAGCAGTGAGCCAGCCCAGCATCGCTGCTCAGGAACATAATGCAGAATTACAGAAGCCCAGAAGGGTTTGGGGTGGAGGGACCCTAAAGATCATCCCATTCCACCCCCTGCCATGGGCAGGGACACCTTCCACCAGCCCAGGTTGCTCCAAGCCCCGTCCAACCTGGCCTGGGACACTCCCACGGATGGGGCAGCCACAGCTTCTCTGAGAAACCTGTGCCAGGGCCTGCCCACCCTCACAGGGAACAATTCCTTCCCAATAGCCCATCTAAATCTACACTCCCCCAGCTTAAAGCCATTCCCCCTTGTCCTGCCACTCCATGCCCTTGCCCAAAAGCCCCCCTCCGGCTTCCTTTTGCGGCCCTGTTCTGTACAAGAAGCCGCCATAAATAAGCACAGAAGGCATAACAACTCAGTTAAATCCGGCTTGATTACAGCACCACCTTCATACCAGAGCTCAGGCCGGGAATTCACCACAGGCAGGAGGCGAAAGCACAGATCCCCGACCCCCCCACCACCGACCCGGGCCCCGCTCCCTCCGTCCCCCCGGGTGGTCCCGGCACGGCACTCACCGGTCGGAGCCCTTGATGGCGGTGTTGGCCCTCACGCGGAACGGCCTGGCGAACATGATGGGCTGTCCCCTCGGCCCAGCTCGGCCCGGCCCGGCCCCTCAGCCCGAGGCGCCCGCCATGGCGCCGTCCGCGCGCTGAAACCGTCCGGCTGGAAACGGATCCCGGGCCCCCCCACCCCCGGCCTGGAGTGTCCCACACACACACACACGCGGCGCTTCTTGGGGGTTTTGGGGTTTGTTCTGAAAGGTCCAAGCTGTTTTCTGACGGAGCGGTTGGGTGGTTCTGGCTGCGGGTTTGCCCCGGTGTTAAGGGGTGGGTCCCAGCCCCCAGCCCACCCCGTGCCCGGTGCCCACCTTGTCCCCCAGCCCAGAGCACTGAGTGGCACCTCCTGTCGTTCCTTGGACACCTCCAGGGCTGGGGATCCATCACCAAGGCCTGGCCGCCCTTTCAGGGTGAGGGGAGAGATCCACGAGCCGAGACCCGGCGGGTTCGGGGGTGTGAGGGGAGAGGGTTCGGGGTGTGGGTGTGTGAGGGGAGAGGGTTCGGTGTGTGTGTGTGTGAGGGGAGAGGGTTCGGGGTGTGGGTGTGTGAGGGTACACAACCATGAGCTGAAACTCTGAGGGTTCAGGCTGTGTGTGTGTGTGTGTGTGAGGAGACACAGCCTCGAGCCGACACCCGGCAGATTCAGGGTGTGAGTGTGTGAGAGCAGAGCGCTCAGGGCTCTGTCTGTGTGAGGGGAGAGAGCTCAGATTGCTTGTCTGTGTGTGTGTGTGTGTGTGTCTGTGTGTGTGTCTGTGTGTGTCTGTGTGTGTGTGTGTCTGTGTGTGTGTGTGTCTGTGTGTGTGTCTGTGTGTGTGTGTGTGTGTGTGTGTGTGTGTGTCTGTGTGTGTGTGTGTGTGTCTCTGTGTGTGTGTCTCTGTGT